>QJPP01000952.1:0-107018 GCA_003996215.1 Jaltomata sinuosa
AAAAATATTATTTTTTTAAAAAATTAACTTTTTTAAAAAAATATTAAATTTATTTTGTACTCCACCCCACCTACCTTACCCCACCCCCATCTTAACCCACCTCCTCCTCCAGCCCACTCAAAATTTATTTTTTAAAAAAAGAATATATTTTTAAAAAAATAATTTTTTTTGTACCCCACCCCCACCCCACCCACCTAACCCACAACTCACCCATCCACCTCCACTCACTATTGATAACGCTCAAACTACACCTCAATTTACGAAGCGTAAGCGATCGTTGTCAAATATATAACCCAACAAGGTTGGGGTCGAATCCCACAGAGAATATGGTGATGATTAAGACTTTAGTGAATTAAGTGACTAGTTGTCAATCGTTTTCAGTAAATAAGGGGGGGTTTTGTAATCAAATTGTAAACAAAACGATAAGAAACGTAGGGGGTTTAAATCAGTATAAGAGATTGAACTAGGGATGTGTTCACCATGGCGTTGTAGCAATGTCGATTCTAGGCTTAACCGGGTTCTTTCTATCTGCGTGTCACGATGTGATTGCGTCGTTTGTATCGTCTAAACGTCTCTCGACCAAATAAACAAATTTCCTTTTCTATTCTTTCGCCCTCGAAAAGAAGTGCTTTTTAGATTTCAATCCTAACATCAAGTAGAGTAATCCAGTTACGGCATTAATCTTTAAGACGAGAGTTTGTAGTCTCGAATCCTTGTTGTCAATCAAGTTTTCCCGGTTTAAATCTCTTTACTCAAGCAAACTAAACCTAGGCATGTTCTAATGTTTGCAACCACTAGAAAACGTTACACAATGTATGATTAACAACGTGACAATACATATATCGAACCCAACGCTACCTGGAATCTATATTGTTACGTTTGCCATGGCTCCCACAACCCTAGTTGCGGGAGTTTTAGTTACTCATGCTCGAAGATGAAAAGAAGAAAGTCATGTTCATAAAATAATAAAGACACGAGATCCTTACAATATATTGAGGACAATCTTCAAGTATCCAAGAACAATAAAAACCAAGAACTCACGAACAAGATTTTGGAGAAGGAAACCGTGTGTAGCGCGTTTCCTCTCTCAAAACTCACTCGAAACTCTCCTAAAAATATTGAATAATGTATGTAAAAACTATTGGAAAAGTCATAATTACATAAACCTAACATAGGGTATTTATAGGAGTAGTAGAAAACAAATCCAAAACGGGCTAGGAATCCCAAAACGCGGACAGCCGCTGGCGCGCCACTGCCTTAGCTTGACGGCCAGGCTGACGGACCGTCCAGGCAGTGACGGACCGTCGCCTGGACCGTCACTGCTAGGCAGTGATGCTGCCTTGGTGCTGCCATATTGCGACGGTGGGGGTGACGGACCGTCACACACTTGACGGGCCGTCACGGCGGCCGTCACCCCTAGGCAGTGTTGCTCCTCTCTTTGACGGTCAATGTGACGGATCGTCACACTTGTGATGGACCGTCACTCAGGCCGTCACTCTTAGGCAGAACGTCGTTTTTCTCGTAATTTCTTCCGTTTCCATGTTTGTTCCCATTTCCTACAAATACAACATAAAAACATCAAAAACAACAACGGTTGCTTGAAAACGTACGATTGTTCTTAGTAAAAAGGAGTCGATAGTGACGTAAATTGGCGTCACATCAACACCCTCAACTTAAAACGTTCGCTTGTCCGCAAGCAACATGACATAAAACAATAATACGACTCAACTAAGAACACAAACTCATGTCTATAGCAACTCATGGTCATTCAAACTCATTCGATTAAATCAAGCCCCCTCGTAGCACACGAATGTATGAAACACTAACTTGCAAGGATCCAAACATGTCATTCCGTTATGATAGAACATTATGCATACACACACGCAGCTATCCTAACAATCAATAGACAATATAGACATCTTGGTGCCCTCACCACAAAGAAATCCCACACACAAGATTTGGGACTCGGTAAGCGCTCACACTCACAACGATTTCAAACAATGCACATGCGATACCATAGGCTTGCCCTTACTATTCTATTTCAGTTCTTCAGAAAGCTACTCAGGATCACTACAGGACTTGTTCAGGCTTGTAATGAGGCTTCGGGTGCAGGTAGGATACATTTAGGGATTAGTGACTAAGCCCTCCTTAGAACCACCGACATTTTATTTCCACTTTACTTACACTTACTTTCGTCCATCCTTATTCACCTTTTATTTCTTTGATTCTAGCTACAGGTGCGGCCTCTTTATTTTGACAACTCTTTTTATTTCTTTTTCGATCTTCTTCATCTTTATTTTTCTTTTCTTTTCTTAGGCGCACACCCGGATTTTCATTCTATTTCAAAAACCAATATTCTCCATCCTCTTTTTCTTCTCATTCACCCCCATAGTAGCCACCCTCAACTTAGGCTGATTGCCTGGGTTGAGGTGCACGATGTCCAAGGAAGGACCAGGGCCAAAATAGGGATTCAAAATTAAACAGGGACGGTGACAGGTTATTGAAAGAACAAGGTCAATTTTGGCTCAAACAGGGATCAAAAGGGATTATTTACATTTGGACGGTCTTTTAGGCTAAGTGGACTGCATACAAAAAAGGGCCTGTGATCCTTTCCTAAGCAACCAACTTCAAACTTAACAAAATAGACCGGGCAAGTTCTAGATGCATGCACAGAGTAAGAATTTATGACAATAATCTCACACACTCTTGGCACCAAGAAACTATATTGCTACCAACTATCAAACAACCGCTCGGCTTAAGCATACTCATTCTACTCATAATCACACAATGACATGCAAAGATCCAGACGGTCAATTGTTTCAACATAAAGCTCAAAACCAGAAAATTTTTAAGGGGCCTCGTTTTTAGACAAGAAAACGCATGCTTGCTATAGACACAAAAAAAAAATTTAAAACAACAACCTAAACATGCCGGTTCTACTAGATAGCACACCGGAGGGAAAAGAAATCGGCAACAAAAACCCTCGGTGGTGACTCACAGGTTTCCCAACACCCTCAACTTAGACTCATGCATTGTCCCCAATGCATACATATGAAAACTAAAAGCTGTGAGAATAAAGGAATACCTGTGAAGTCGATATGACTCAGAATCTGGAATGATGTTGGAGACCGCCTGGGTCTCCAAAACAAGAGAACTCAATGGAGTGTGGCGTTCCAGCTTCCTCTTTGGGCTCCATCGCTAGTCGCGACAACTTCTTCGCTCTTTCTTTGCAGATTCTCTTGCGGTGTTTTCGTTTCCTCGATTTAATTTCACCGCCTTCCTCTACATGTTTACGCGCTCGCACCATACTTCTTACCACAGCTAGCGCTTCGACCAAACACTTCTCCTCAAGATACGCATCCGCAGGGGCTTCCTCAATGGCATTGATGATCGCGACCACTCTCATGTCACTTGGTCGCTTCATCAGCTTGGTCACATCGAACTTGACGACTTCATTGTTTAGTCTGAAGGTCAGTTCATTCTTTTCCATATCAACCAACACTCTCGCCGTAGCTAACAATGGTCATCCCAAGATGATAGGAACTTCAAAATCTACTTCGCAATCCAGGATCACAAAGTCAGCAGGGAAGATAAGCTTACCGATCTTCACTAGCACATCAGACAATACTCCAACAGGTCGTTTTATCGAACGATCAGCCATCATCACTCTCATGGATGTTGGTTTAGGAGGTCCCAAACCCAATTTGTCATACACTGCTAGCGGCATCAAATTTATGCTAGCCCCAAGATCACACATAGCTCTTCCGAAGTTGAGCTTCCCGATAGTACATGGAACAGTGAACGCACCTGGATCTCCTTTCTTTTCCACTAATGATCTAGAGGAAATAGCGCTGCAGTGATGGAGGTTGTCTTCCGGCTCAAAGCTTACCGTCCGCTTCTTTGTAATCAAGTCCTTCATGAACTTGCCATAACCGGGCATTTGTTCTAGAGCTTCCACCAAAGGTATGTTTATTGAAATCTCTTTCAACATGGTCACGAAGTTCAGGAACTTACCATCGTCAGCTTTCTTTTTCAAACGCTGTGGGAACGGAGGTGGTGGTCGAGGCATCATCGTTGGAAGCTTTTCAGCTTCCTTGCATTTATTTGCGGGCTTTGGAGTTTCCTCCTCTACCGCTTCTTCATCATCCGCACTATCACCTTGAGCCTGAATTACCGGATGTGATTCCGGTAATAATTTTCCGCTTCTAGTGGTGATCGCCATGCAGCTTGCGTCATTTTTCGGATGGGTGGTGTCGCTCGGCAAAGTACCCGGTTTCCTTGGGTTTAGAGATGCCGAGATGTGATCCACTTGCTGCTCTAGTTGCTTGATAGCGGTTGAGTGTGACTCCACTACCAGACTCAATGATGATAACTCATTACGCATTGCCTTTACCCCAGAGTCAGTCGATTCCACCTTAAGCAGCATCTTCGCCATCATGTTCTCAAGTTTGGACGTTTCAGCTTCGCTGCCAGTTTTGTCCCGATTGCTAGGTGGTATATACAACCCACCTCTATCGGTGTTATTCCTCCAGCTTCCTTGGTCGCGATTTTTGTAGCCACCATTCTCATAGTGGTTTGGATAGTTCCGACCTTGGTTTCCTTGGCCATTGGCCTGGAAACCCCCCACATAATTTGCATCCTCAGTCTCTATACCTTGGGAACCCACAATCTGTACCTTCTCCATACTTCCTGACGTTAAGTGCTTTGTCAGGAGATCTAACTGTGTTTTCAGGTGCGCCATGTCTTGGTCGCGTTCCTCCTCTTTCCTACGCTGCTCAGCTGACATACCAACTGTATAGGTGCTAGCTGCAACCTCTGAATCTCGTGTGTGCCAGGCCCTGTTGGTCTTGGTGAGCCTGTCTAAAATAGCTGTGGCGTCGGCAAAAGTGCGACCCATAAATGCTCCACCTGCTGCGTTGTCCAATGTTGGCTTGGTAGCCGAATTTAGTGCCCTGTAGAATGTTTGCATCAAGAATTCATTGTTCAGCTGATGGTTGGGGCACTGTGTCAGTTTCTTCTTAAAACGCAACCAAGTCTCGTGCAGTGCTTCATGCGGTTGCTGCCTAAAGTTGCTGATTTCGTCCCTCAACTGTATCATCCGAGAGGGAGGAAAGAACCTTTCTAGGAAAGCTCCTCTCAACTCGCCCCACGTTGCGATAGAGTCGGGGGTCAATTCCGTCAACCACAACGCTGCCTCATCAGACAGAGACAACGGAAACAATCTGAGCCTGATCGCTGTCTGACTCACTCCTGGCAATTCAAATGACTTGCAAATGCCCACGAAATTCATTAAGTGCTGGTTTGGATCATCCCCAGCGACACCTCGGAACACTCCTCTCAAGTTCAGCAACTGAATCATCGTGCTAGTGATGTTGAACTTGGCTCCGGGCGGGAGCGGTGGAACAATGATGGCGCCAGTAGCGCCAGCTCCATCTAATTCGAAATCCTCATCCTGCAGACCACCAACATTCAGATTTTGTTGGGCCTGCAGTTCGGCAGCGAGCCTTGCTGCCTCTAGTTCTGTGGCCATATTCCGCCTCAAAGTTCTAGCAAGCTCGGGATCGTAAGGTTGTATTGTTTCACCCGAGCTCCGGGTACTTGGCATGCACAGACTATGTACCCTGTCAACGACAAAAACAACAAACAAAAATAAAAGCAGGAAACTATAACAAAAAGTCAAATAAACACCAAACTTAATCAAAAACCGTATTCCCCGGCAACGGCGCCATTTTTGATAACGCTCAAACTACACCTCAATTTACGAAGCGTAAGCGATCGTTGTCAAATATATAACCCAACAAGGTTGGGGTCGAATCCCACAGAGAATATGGTGATGATTAAGACTTTAGTGAATTAAGTGACTAGTTGTCAATCGTTTCCAGTAAATAAGGGGGGGTTTTGTAATCAAATTGTAAACAAAACGATAAGAAACGTAGGGGGTTTAAATCAGTATGAGAGATTGAACTAGGGATGTGTTCACCATGGCGTTGTAGCAATGTCGATTCTAGGCTTAACCGGGTTCTTTCTATCTGCGTGTCACGATGTGATTGCGTCGTTTGTATCGTCTAAACGTCTCTCGACCAAATAAACAAATTTCCTTTTCTATTCTTTCGACCTCGAAAAGAAGTGCTTTTTAGATTTCAATCCTAACATCAAGTAGAGTAATCCAGTTACGGCATTAATCTTTAAGACGAGAGTTTGTAGTCTCGAATCCTTGTTGTCAATCAAGTTTTCCCGGTTTAAATCTCTTTACTCAAGCAAACTAAACCTAGGCATGTTCTAATGTTTGCAACCACTAGAAAACGTGACATAAAGTATGATTAACAACGTGACAATACATATATCGAACCCAACGCTACCTGGAATCTATATTGTTACGTTTGCCATGGCTCCCACAACCCTAGTTGCGGGAGTTTTAGTTACTCATGCTCGAAGATGAAAAGAAGAAAGTCATGTTCATAAAATAATAAAGACACGAGATCCTTACAATATATTGAGGACAATCTTCAAGTATCCAAGAACAATAAAAACCAAGAACTCACGAACAAGATTTTGGAGAAGGAAACCGTGTGTAGCGCGTTTCCTCTCTCAAAACTCACTCGAAACTCTCCTAAAAATATTGAATAATGTATGTAAAAACTATTGGAAAAGTCATAATTACATAAACCTAACATAGGGTATTTATAGGAGTAGTAGAAAACAAATCCAAAACAGGCTAGGAATCCCAAAACGCGGACAGCCGCTGGCGCGCCACTGCCTTAGCTTGACGGCCAGGCTGACGGACCGTCAAGGCAGTGACGGACCGTCGCCTGGACCGTCACTGCTAGGCAGTGATGCTGCCTTGGTGCTGCCATATTGCGACGGTGGGGGTGACGGACCGTCACACACTTGACGGGCCGTCACGGCGGCCGTCACCCCTAGGCAGTGTTGCTCCTCTCTTTGACGGTCAATGTGACGGATCGTCACACTTGTGACGGACCGTCACTCAGGCCGTCACTCTTAGGCAGAACGTCGTTTTTCTCGTAATTTCTTCCGTTTCCGTGTTTGTTCCCATTTCCTACAAATACAACATAAAAACATCAAAAACAACAACGGTTGCTTGAAAACGTACGATTGTTCTTAGTAAAAAGGAGTCGATAGTGACGTAAATTGGCGTCACATCAGCAGTATCAGTACACAACCACCAGTACTGGTAGGATCATCAGCCAGTTCAAATAAACAGTATATAAATAGTACAATAATCAAGTAAGAGTACATGAAACATGTAACAAGCCAACAAATATCCCTAGACTATAAGTCCCTTCCTAGATTGTACCCACATGTAATCCACCTTTATATCCATGATCAACAATCAATAGAAATCAACAATTACACCATTTCACATATTCCGGACCCACCCCGGGATCCCCCTAAATAACACCTAAGTGTTAAACATGCAACCCGGTCTACACCAAAATCAAACTCACAGATCAGCAATAATAACCCGGCCTCTTAAGGACCATAAGCAAATATCACAATTCAGCAACACAACCCGATCCACTCATGAAACCAACACCAAAATACAACAATGCAATAAAGTAAACTCATACTAAGTGTGGTACCCGAGCCAACCAATTAGTATTTCTCGTACCAGGCATGGTACCCGAGCCAACCGTTAGTATATTTCGTACCAGGCATGGTACCCGAGCCAACCGTTAGTATACCCATACCAGGCGTGGTACCCGAGCCAACCGAATGTCACATAAATCCAAAGTTACAAATAATGAACAATCAACACTTGTAAACCAACAAGTAATAACACCTAGTTCATTTCACAAGATTGAAAAAAGTACTTTTGGACATTCCTAAATTATTTCCTAAGTAATGCAAACCATAAAAATACTTAGACAAAGGTACACAAACATATAATGCATACAAAAATCAATAACCATCACCTACCTCGAATAATCAAGCTCTACAGTGCCGGAGCTTTCCCTTTTTCAGGATCCCTTGCTTGTTCTTGGTCTAGAAACATGCACATAAACACTATAGTTAATTAACTGGCCTAAATTACCCAGATTATGCAAAATCCTAATCCTCAGGCCAAACCATGATCATCCCAACCCTTTTCAGACTTTTCCACCATTAATTCACCTAAGATTATCATTTATACCGATATATTTAGAGAATTAAAGTTTGGTGATCATTACTCATTAACTATAAACAAAACTCAAGAACTCTAGCACCCTAGAATTCCCTTTTTTCTCTGGATTCTACAATCCTAGGTTATCCCAAACCTTTCCCCAAGTTCACCCCTAGCAGTTCTATAGCGTAGGAAAGATATTATGGAGTTTGGAGAGTAGAATCCTTACCTTTAGGGCAAAATATAGTGAAAAACGGATGAAAATTGCCCAAAATCACTCCCTTCTTCTCCCAGAATGTTTCAAGAAAAACTAAATTATTTTGGTAAAGTTTCTGCATTAAATTCCATCACGCTTTGCTATAGCGGTCCGCTCCACTATAGCGGTACCGTCGTAGCAGAGTCATCCGCTATGGCGGAGGCTGACCAACATTGACTTCTGCTGTAATGGTATTTTTTCTACTACGACGGAGGTTGCTATGGCAGAGTGTCAACCACTACGATGGTTGACATGGGACAGAAAGTCGTAAAGTCCCCAAAATTGGTCTATTTTACAACACACTCATTTTTCCTACGTCCCAGAATAACCCCTTCATGTCAACCTCAATTCTGGGAGTTCTACATACCCGAATTCGATTCTAAAAAGTCTCTGGACTCCTTTATGTCTTAGCTAAATAGAAAACTAGCTCAAATCAAGACATTTAACCCAATCCTTACCCGGATTGCCCTAGACCATACCTCGCTCCAAAACTGTCCGAGACTAGCCTAGCCCAGAATTTCAAACTCCCAAACCCGGAGTTTTCTCACTCTAAGAATTAGCACGAATGGTTCACCGGTAATGACCGATCCAGTCATTACAACAAATATCAATTTACCCACCATTCATCCCTGAATGATCAAACCCAAAAAATACGGAAAGTAAAGAGCGAAAAGAGTAGTACCTGTATCCTCAAACAGGTGAGGGTACTTATCCCGCATGTCCTTCTTAGTTTCCCAAGTGGCTTCCTCAACCGGACGATGCTTCCATTGAACCTTTACTATACTGATCACCCTTGTCCTCAATTTCTGGATATCCCGATCAAGAATCAAAACCGATTTCTCTTCATAGCGAAGATCCTTATAATATAACACTTCATCCCACTTGATGATGTAGTCCCCATCCCCATGGTATCGCTTCAGCATGGATATATGGAATACCGGATGGACATCCGACAGACTGGGCGGCGGTGCTAATCTGTAAGCCACTGACCCTATGATCTCAAGAACTTCAAATGGTCCGATAAACCGAGGGCTGAGCTTGCCCTTCTTACCGAAACGCATAATGATGAGTACAAAATGGGTGAGTTTCTTAAGATGTTTAATGTGTTTTGCGAGTGTTTTAGTCCTTGTTTATTCCGATATTATGCATTTTCTTTGTTGAAATGTGTCCAGGGTAAGTTGAGCAAGGAATGGAAGTTAAAGGAAGTAAAAATGTGCAAAAAGTCTCATTTCATCGCACTGGAGGGCCCGCGCGCCCGCGCAGCCAAGACTCGCGACTGCATAAGGGAAGCAGAGGACGAAACCTCGCTACCAAGATTGCGCGACCACGTGACTAGCACGCCCCCACAGCGCGGAGGAGACAACAACAGTATTGTCACTGACCAGTAGGCGCGGTCAGCGCGCGGTTGGGCTTCTAACTCGTGCGGCCGCGCGGTGTTGCGTCGGAGAGGATTTTCTCAAGGACTTTTTTGAGATTTCACGGATATTTTTGAATGCTTTATAAGTGTAACCTCATCTCAACATTAGGGGATCGATTTTCTGGGCAAGCAAAAGGAGAGGAACGAAGAAGAATGGAAGAAAAAGAGAGACTCAAAGATCCAAAGCGAAAGTTGGGATTGAGAGTTTGGTTGTAATGTCTTCTTGCTTATTCTTTCTTGTTGTGAACCTTCTCTCCTCTATAGAGTAGACGTTATATAGGGATTTTGACGTGAACTATATGTAATCGTTAACTAGTGTGAACTTCTCATTCAATAAACGAATATTATCATAGTTTATTCTAGATGTGGATTTTCCCTTATTGACTTTCTATTCGAAAGAAGGATTGCTCTATATATTAATTCACATGTTTTAAGGTGAACTTTCTTGCTTATTTCTCTTAAGTAATTGAAGGAAGCTTGTTGATTTAGTGCGAGAATTTTTCGAAGTGTTTTCTTTAGACCATTGTGGCAATATAGAGGCTAACCTTCCCGGTTATATACAATTATGTCAAGACGAATAGATTATTCGAAGGAAAATCTCATTCTTCTCGGGCATAATAAGTAAGGATTGAATTTGTAAGAATCAATTATAACTAAAGGTTGAAGGAAGAATGAGAAGGAATGTTCTAGTTATCAAGAGCATATATGTAGATCGCTAAAGTCCCTTATTTCTCCATTTGCAAGAACATAGTAACTTGTGTTGTATAAACTCCTTCAATTTTCTGTTTTTATACTTGTGGTTTCACCATACCAACTATCTAGTTTGATTTCCTGAATAATACAAAGCAAGATTATATTGGAAAATTACTCTAACCAATCCCTGTGGAGATGATTTAAAACTATACTATCTTTGACTAGCGAAACGCTTAATTTAAACTGAGTTTTGCGCTCGTCACATAACTCCCTTCATTGGTGACACTTTCAACAATACCTGCTCACCAATTTGAAATTCCATGTCCCTTACTTTGCGATCCGCATATTTCTTCTGCCTGCTTTGGATAGCTAGCAACTTGGTTTGAATGCCTCTCACCTTTTCTTGTGCTTCTCTTACCAAGTCTATGCCCAAAGGCTTTACATCGCCTTCCTCAAACCACCCTATAGGTGACCTACAACTCCTCCCATACAGAGCCTCGAACGGTGCTATGTCGATACTGGAGTGGTAGCTATTATTGTATGAGAACTCACACAATGGTAAAAACTGGTCCCAATGACCCCCGGAGTCAATCACACATGCTCTCAGCATGTCCTCCAATACCTGAATCGTCCTCTCTGACTGAACATCAGTCTGAGAATGGAAGGCTGTACTAAAGGTGAGTTGAGTGCCCAACTCCTCATGAAACTTACCCCAAAACTTGGAGGTAAACTGCGTACCCCTGTCTGAAATAATGGATAGTGGCACCCCATGCAATCTCACAACCTCTTTCACGTAGATCTTATCTAATTGTTGCGAATTGTAATCCATCCTGACCAGAATAAAATGAGCTGACTTGGTCAGCATGTCAACGATGACCCAAATAAAGTCATACTTTCCCAAAGTCTTGGGAAGACCCACCACAAAATCCATGGCTATTCTCTCCCACTTCCACTCTGGAATGGGCATTCTCTGAAGTAGTCCTGCAGGCCTTTGGTATTCATACTTGACCTGCTGGCAATTGTGACACTTGGACACAAAATCCGCTATATCCCTTTTCATCCTAGGCCACCAATAAAGTTGCTCAAATTTCTGTACATCTTGATTATATCTGGATGAATTGAATACCGCAAACCATGAGCCTCTTTCAACACCTTCGGAATCATGTCCTCAACCCGAGGAGCACAAATCCTTCCTCTAAAATTTAATACACTGCCAGAATCTAATGTGGCATCCCCGGATTCTCCGAATATTTCCTTGCTCTAAAGCCTGCTCAACTGTGAATCCTGAAACTGTTTGGCCTTTATCTCCTCTATGAAAGTAGATTTGACCTCAATACTGGCCAATACCCCACCTTATTCTGAGATACCCAAGTGCATGAACTTAGATTCCAATGCCTGAATCTCCTTAGCAAGTGGTCGTTTGGCCATCCCCAAACAAGCCAAACTGCCCATGCTAACTGTCTTCCGGCTCAATGCGTCTGCCACCACATTAGCATTACCCGGATGGTACTGAATGGTCACATCATAGTCCTTTAACAACTCCATCCACCTTCTCTACCTCAGGTTCAAGTCTTTCTGAGTGAATACATGTTACAGACTGTGATGGTCGGTGAACACCTCACACTTGACACCATAAAGATAGTGTCTCTAAATCTTGAGTGCAAACACCACTGATTCTAACTCCAAATCATGAGTCGGATAGTTTCTTTCATGCTCTTTCAACTGCCTAGAAGCATAAGCTATCACATTCCTATCATGCATCAACACAACACCCAAACAAGAATGTGAAGCATCACAATAAACAATAAAGTCCTTACCTTTAACCGACAAAGACAAAATTGGAGCCGTGGTCAGGAGTGTCTTGAGCTTTTGGAATCTCTCCTCACAGTTGTCGAACCACACAAATGGTACGTCTTTCTGTGCCAGCCTTGTCAAGTGGGTAGAAATAGATGCAAAATCCTTGACAAACCTACGATAGTAGCCTGGAAGTCCCACAAAACTTCTCACCTCAGTCACCGAGCTAGGCCGGACCCAACTCTTGATTGCCTCAATCTTCTGGGGATCTACCATCACCCCATGTTCTGACACTACATGCCCCAAGAATGCTACTGAAGTCAACCAGAACTCACACTTGGAGAACTTCGCATAAAGCCTTTGATGTCTCAAAATGTCCAACACTATACAGAGATGTTCAGCATGCTCCTCCCTACTCTTGGAGTAGATCAAAATATCATCAATAAAAATAATGACGAACGAATCCAAGTAAGGTTTAAACACCCCATTC
Organism: Jaltomata sinuosa; assembly: GCA_003996215.1. Taxonomy (NCBI): domain Eukaryota; kingdom Viridiplantae; phylum Streptophyta; class Magnoliopsida; order Solanales; family Solanaceae; genus Jaltomata; species Jaltomata sinuosa. The sequence continues at coordinate 12,773 of QJPP01000952.1, forward strand.
ATCAAACTCATGAATGCTGTCGGTGCATTGGTAAACCCAAACGACATCACTAAGAACTCGTAATGTCCATACCGGGTCCGAAAAGCAGTCTTAGGAATGTTCTCAGGCCTAATCTTTAACTGATGATATCCCGACCTCAAGTCAATTTTTGAAAACATATATGCACCCTATAACTGGTCAAAAAGATCATCAATACGGGGTAAAGGGTACTTATTCCAGATAGTAACCTTGTTTAGTTGCCAGTAATCTATGCACATCCTCATACTACCATCCTTATTTTTCACAAACAAGACCAGAGCACCCCAAGGCAAAGCACTGGGATGGATAAATCCCTTATCTAGGAGTTCCTGAAGCTGAGACTTAAGCACCCTTAACTCTGCCGGAGCCATACGATAAGGAGGGATAGAAATTGGGCGAGTGCCCGACTCCAAGTCAATACAAAAATTGATATCCCTGTCCGGAGGCATACCAGGCAAATCCGCTGGAAACACCTCTCGAAACTCTAAAACAATTGAAATTGACTCAATAGAGGGGGACTCCACACTATCATCCCGGAGATGAGCCAAAAATGCTAGACACCCCTTCCCTACTAGCTTACTAGCCCGAACAAACGATATCACCTTGACCGGCTTGGCCCTGTACACTCCTTCCCACTCTAGCATATCCTTACCCAGAATTTCTAGAGCCACGGACTTGGTGTTACAATTCAACACAGCATGATAAAGGGATAACCAGGTCATGCCCAAAATGACATCGAAGTCTACCATTTCTAGAATTACTAAGTCTACCCATGTATACAACCTCACAAATACAACAGAGCAACTATGATAAATATGAGTCACAATCACTGACTCTCCAATTTGGGTAGAAATATGGATAGGGGAATCAAGGATATCACAAGTCAAATCCAGACCCATAACAAATTTCACAGACACATATAAATATGTAGAACCTGGGTCAAAAAATACCGAAGTCATCCTATCACAGACAAGAATAGTACCTATGATCACTGTGTTTGATGCCTCAGTCTCGGACCTTCCTGGAAATGCATAACAGTGAGCCCGATTATCAATTCGGGCAACTTCCTTGGCCAGCTGTGCCACAACACTGCTCGCGCTGCCGTTTCTTCTGTCTCCCCAGCCTCCCTGAAAGTTACCTCGCCCACCCTGTGGACGACCTCTAGCGTGACCACATTTACCTGCCGGGACCATAGCCTTAGACTGTTGTTGGACCTGATTATCAGTCTGCCTGTGAGGGCACTCCCTCTTAAAGTGGCCCAGATCATCATAATGGAAGCAACCACGATCAAGTGCAGGCCTGTTGGCAGATGTGTAAGAGGCTCCCTGGCCTCTTGGAGCTGAAAACTACTGATTAGTTCCCGGATTACCACCTGTAGCAGCTGGCAGAGCTGACTGAATAGGACGGGCTGAGTATATCTGCTGATTCTGGCCCCTGGAGTACGAACCACTGTAATTTTCCTCATTCCGGGGCTTCTTGGCTAACACTTTAGCCTGCCCCGCTTGCTTGACTCCCTCAAGTTTCTTTACATAATCTGCCACTTCATTGAAGTCTTTTCCTGATGAATTCATGTGCACAGACAATACCTGAAGCTTAGTGTTCAAACCCTTCACAAACAATCGAACCCGCTCCTCCTCGAAACCCAACAATTGTGTAGTAAAATGAGACAAAGCGTGGAACTTAGCCTCATAAGCAGAGACTGACATGCTACCCTATTCCAAGTTTAAGAACTCATCCTTTTTTCTATCGCTTAGAGTATGAGGCACGTACTTCTCCAAGAAGAGAGCATGAAACTGCTCCCAAGTCAGTGGGGGAAAACACATGATCAACATTCCACATGAGATATTCACCACTGTTTGGCATCACTATGCAGCTGAAATGTGACGAACTCAACCCCATGTTATTGCACAATGCCCAGCTTATGCAGCCTCTCATAGCAATCCAGTTAGAACTCATAAGCGTCTTCTCTATCAGTACCCTGAAACGTGAGAGGTTTCAGCTTGAGAAACTCGGTCAGCATCTCATGTTCACTTTCTATCATTACCGAGCCTAGCATTGGCCTGAAAAAATCACCGGTGCTTGAAGCTGCATCCGTCCTAGGAGCCGTAGTGACTGCTGGTTGAGTGCCCAGAGCCTGATTCGCAGCACCCGCGGGGGTGTCTCCGGCACCAACCAAACCACTCAAGAAGTTCCAAGCCTGCTGAAATGCTTCGGGCGTCATAGAGGGAAGGCCTGCACCTCCAGCCGCTGCTACCTCCGCTTGCGCCTCATCATCCTCCACAACAACTTCCACATCTTTGACAACCTGTTCCTGAGGTGGGGGAGGGGTTGCTTCTCGCGTTCCTGCAGCAACTTGAGCTCCACCCCAGGCGGGTGTGGCTCTACCTCGACCTCCGCCCCTACCCCTGCCTCTACCTCAGACAGTCGGGACCGCTGCTGGGACCGCCACTCTAGCTTCATTGTTCCTGGTGTTAACCATCTGCAGACAGAAGAGCGAAAGAGTCAGATACCAATTTGTATCACCAGATACCAATTGGAATCAAGTTACAGCACGAAGGAAGAAAGAAGAGATATTTTTCCTAAAGTCCTATAGCCTCCCACGGAGAAGTACAGATGTCTTCGTACCATTCTGCAAGACTCTATTAGATCTATTTTTGTATGATGAGATCAACGAACTTAGGGCTCTGATACCATCTTTGTCACGACCCAGACCGCCGTGAGTGGCACCCATCCAACCCCCGAATGAGCGAACCAATAGAACTCAACCCTTAGCATAGCCTAACAGCTTAAAACCAAAATGGAAGAAATAAACTAGCAATTCAAAATAGTCTAAATCTTTTATAAATAACCTGCGGAAAATTTTCTCCCTAGAATCTGAAGGTCATCGTACCAAAACGCTAACAAAATCTAGAATACGGAGACGCAACCCCAAAATAGCAATAGTCTAAGCCCAAAATAAGTGGGCTACAACTAATAAGAAAGAAACCAAGGCAGCTCGATCGAACAGCTCACCCTTGATATCTTGAAGTGTCTGGCCTATAGGTGAGGTCGTACGTCAACCGTTGGAAGATTTCCTGTTCTCACAAAAGAAATGCAAGTACAATATTAGTACACAACCACCGTGTACTGGTAGGATTATTAGCCAGTTTCAAATAAACAGTATATGAATAGTACAATAATCAAGTAAGAGTACATAAAATATGTAACAAGCCAACAGATATCCCTAGACTATAAGTCCCTTCCTAGCTTGTACCCACATGTAATCCACCTTTATATCCATGATCAACAATCAATAGAAATCAACAATTATACTATTACACATATTCCGGACCCACCCCGGAATCTCTCTAAACAACACCTAAGTGTTAAACATGCAACCCGGTCTACACCAAGACCAAACTCACAGATCATCAATAATAATCCATCCTCTCAAGGACCATAAGCAAATATCACAATTCAGCAACACAACCCGGTCCACTCATGGAATCAACACTAAAATACAATAATGCAATAAAGTAAACCCGTACCAGGCGTGGTACCCGAGTCAACCAGTTAGCATTTCCCATACCAAGTATGATACCCGAGCCAATCGTTAGTATACCCGTATCAGGCGTGGTACCCGAGCTAACCGACTGTCACATAAATCCACAGTTACAAATAATGAACAATCAACACTTGTAAACCAACAGGCAATAACACCTAGTTCATTTCACAAGACTGAAAACTGGACTTTTGAACATTCCTAAATCATTCTCTAAGCAATGCAAATCATACAAATATTTAGACAAAGATACACAAATATACAATGCAAACAGGAATCAATAACCATCACCTACCTCGAATAATCAAGCTCTACAGTGCCAGAGCTTTTCCTTTTTCAGGATCTCTTGCTTGTTCTTGGTCTAAAAACAAACACATAAACACTATAGTTAATTAACTGGCCTAAATTACTCAGATTATTCAAAATCCTAATCCCCAGGTCAAACCATGATCATCCCAACCCTTTCCGGGCTTTTTCGCCATTAATTCACGTAAGATTATCATTTATACCAATACATTTAGAGAATTAAAGCTTGGTGATCATTACCCATTAACTATAAACAATACTGAAGAACTCTAGCACCCTAGAATTCCCCTTTTCCCCCAGATTCTACAATCCTAGGTTATCCCAAACCTTTCCCCAAGTCCACCCCTAGCAATTCTATAGCGTAGGAAAGATATTACGGAGTTTGGAGAGTAGAATCTTTACCTTTAGGACAAAAAATGGTGAAAATAGATAGAAATCGCCCAAAATCGCCCCCTTCTTCTCCCAAAACATTTCAAGAAAAACTAAACTATTTTGGGGAAATTTCTGCATTAAATCTTGTCACGCTCCGCTATAGCGGTACCGCCATAGAAAAGTCATACGCTATGGCGGAGGCTGACCAACGTTGACTTCCGTTGTAGTGGTATTTTCTCCGCTACGGCGGAGGTCGCTATGGCGGAGTGTCAATCGCTACAGTGGTTGACACGGGACGGAAAGTCGTAAAGTCCCCAAAATTGGTCCATTTTACAACACACTCATTTTCTCGACGTCCTGGAATAACCCTTTCACGTCAACCTCGATTCCGGGAGTTCTACTTACCCGAATTCAATTCTGAAAAAAGTCCTCCGGATTCCTTTATGTCTTATCTAAATGGAAAATTAGCTCAAATCAAGACATTTAACCCAATCCTTACCTGGATTGCCCTAGACCATACCTCACTCCAAAACCGGTCGAGACTAGCCTAGCCCAGAATTTTAAACTCCCAAACCCAGAGTTTTCTCACTCAAAGAATTGGCACGAATGATTCACCCGTAACAACGAACCCGATCGTTACATTGTCTCACTCGACAGTATAATTGTTAAAGCGGGTACAGATCCAAAAGTACTAATTGATAAATATACTAAATATCTTATCGCAAGGGAGTTAACATGTGGGGCTCACAGGTGAAGCTAGTAAAACGTTTGCTTCAAGCTCCAAAATATTGAGGCCCCAAAAAAATTTTAATGATAAATTTAATGATTTTATTTTTACTTAAACAATATTGAAGACCGTAAAAAATGGTCAAAATCTATATACAAAAGGAAAGAAAGAAAGACTATCTATTTTTTTACCAAAAATATTTTAGAACTTTGAATTAAATAACTCAAATCTTTATATTAATAAATAAATTTTTTACAACAACATCAATGGTAATGTATTACAAACACATGACTAACATCTTATTACGTAAAATTAATCTTTAGTTTTATATTACTATGTGAGGCTAACTAAAGGATTTATGTAATTTAAGAATACTATATTCCAAAAAAAAAAAAAAAAAAAAAGAAGATAACTCTAAATTATTATTTTCTTGTGTGTATTTATATATAACTTAAGGCATCTTATCAAAATATCGTTTTAGGCCACTAATTTTATTGAGACGCGCTTGTTAGTTAAATCTATAAAAAGTCAAAACTCTTCAAAGTACACATATTATATATTTGTACAATGATTTAGGTCGAGGTGAACTACAACGACTTGGTGACTCTTTATCTTCAAGGTCATAGTAATAGTGTAGATTTAACTCCTGAAAAAAAAACTAAACATATGTCTACAAATGAAGAAAGAATGCACTGAAAAACTCTCCATCTATATTTCATATATTGCATATAAAAATAAAATTGATCATCAGAAAAGGTGATACTAAATCACCAGAAAAGTAGCATCGAATACACTCTTAAAATCTTGCCCTTTTTTCTATAATTAGTCAACAAGAAAGTTAAAGAGTTTCACTAACGCCTAAAAATATCTTTATTTTAATATATGAACAATCCGTTGTTGATCGTAATGTCTTTTGTGAATCTGCAGGATATGATTGATAATATTGTCAAAATGGAGCACCATAAACTTCTAAATTAGTCATGAAATGATTTTAAATATCTACTTGCAGATATAATCGTAGCATCATGTAACATTAGATAGTTCTAAGGAAGTTATTTCAATTTAAAACTATATGTAGTAACATATAAAGCAAGGTTTGAAGAAAATCCCTACCTCTAATCAAAAAGAGAGAACCAATTGAAACAGGATAAGAAACGCATCATACAATGTATTAAAAGAAGGTTATTTTATTCAATAATTTTTTTATAAAATAATAGTACCAAATAGATGTGATGCTACAAAACAAAAGTTGGTGACCTCTTAAATTGTTATGCCAAAATACTATTTTTCTTTCATCAACGAAAACAAAACATACATTAGTTCAAAAAAAATCACATTCCTCTTATATGTTATCCATACTCCCTTTTCCCTTTTCATATGGCTATATAAATATATTTATGCATTATTTACCTTTTTTATCCTATATTTATGTAATCATCATTCTCCAAAGTGTCTCTCCTTCCATATTATATCTGCATAATCACTTCATGAATAAAATTATAATTTTTTGTTTTTATTCTATTTATTATTAAAATCTATTATTTTCTTGTCCAATGTGACATTGTCCCACTTTATTAGATGTATCACCTTGTTCTCCTTGTTTCTTTGATATTTTTTTCCTTCTCATTTCATCCAACTTCTATTCTATTTTTATAGTATCGAAAAAGAGTGACATCACATAAGTTGGCATTCATCCAAATATTAATATCAATTAACATTATTTTTCTCCCATAGTTTAAAATTCTTTTTTCTAGCCTAAGTCGACATAGGATTGGACAGCTTGATTTCAATATCCTAGTCTACTTGGCCAAAAAATAATAATTTAGATTTAATAACATAGACATAATACTGAATCATCGCCTGATAAAATTTGAATGTGAAAGTCAGGTTCAGATAAAATAGTCGAGAATGAAAATAGACACCTTATGATACCACATGTTGTTATCATCGACGATCCCCTATAAAAGATTTCCAAAATAATATTGATACATAGTTTATAGTTTAATATTTTTTTAAAAAAGATAAATTTATTTGTACAAATGGAGAAATATTTTACTCGTACAAATAGAGAAACATGATATTCAACTTATAGTTAGCAGAAGAATTACTCCGGACACAATCTAAATCAAAGGCATATTTTCATGGGCTTCACAAAAAAACACAAAAATAATAGAGTAAAAGATCATTTTTACTTCGGAAAAGGGCCTAAATTACCCCTCACTTGTTGAAAATGATACAAAAATACCCTTCATTCACCATTGGCACTATTATACCCCTGACATCCACCTTTGGCTCTAAAATGCCCTTCAAGTTAACAGAAAATGGAAAAAGGCCAAAAATACCCCTGAGCTATGGAAAAGGTCCAAAAATACCCCCCATCCACCTTTTTGGTTCACTTATACCCTTGAAACTAATAGCCTCCTCTATATTTTATGTTTTAAAAAATTACTTATTACGTGTCTTTTTTTATTTGATAAAATAAAAATCTCACCCCACCAAACTGATGATATGACAAATAAGATTAACTAAAAATTATAAATTAGCAAATAAAAATAAATACTAGTTAAAAATTAGAAAAAGAGAAGAGATAAAGTGAAGTCAAGATCCAACAAAGTACCAACTCTTTCGATAATTAAATTTTATCAGAAAATTTAAACATACTAGTGTCACCTTTATACTTACTAGTGTTATAAAAATTCAAAAAATTGATTGGTTATCAAAAATATATTGCCAAAATAAATGAAGATGACCGGATATAGACAGATCAACGTTTTCTATGTAAAACTTTATCCCAAATTCTTTAATTTTTTGGACTAATTCAACTTAATACGACTTGAAATACTTCTTAGTTTTTATTATTTTCTCATTGATTATGCTCTTACCAATTCTGGTGTGACTACATGTGAATAGGTCATTAGCTTATGTGATAACAGTGCCTATTTGGTAAAAAGGAATAAATGAAAAGCATTGTGGACGATATTGTTTTACGGGCTCATGGGAGTGACAGTAGCTTTTAGTTCCATATTCTTAGTCATTGATAATTAATTATCTTGGCAGTAATAACAGTGTTCAATGATAAAAAAATTCTCCGATCATCTATTTTTTCAGTTCTTAACTAGTAGTATTTATTTTTATTGACTGACATATAATTTTTAGTTAATCTTATTTGTCATATCATCAGTTTGGCAGGGTAAGATTTTTATTTTACCCAATAAAAAAGTGACACGTAATAAGTATATTTTTATGAAAAATAAAATATAGAGGGGCCTGTTAGTTTCAAGGGTATAAGTGAGCCAATAAGGTGAATGAAGGGTATTTTTAGACCTTTCCTATAGTTCAGGGATATTTTTGGCCATTTTCCATTTTCTGTTAACTTGAAGGGCATTTTAGAGCTCAAAGGTGAATGTCAGGAGTATAATACAGCCAATAGGTGGATGAAGGGTATTTTTATTTTATATCATTTTCAATAGATAAGGGGTAATTTAGACCCTTTTCCGTTTTTACTTTATATAGTTGAGAAAAACAGATATAAATGCATAACATCGAAAGTGTTCTGCAACCGTTCATAATGTTGATAATGTCATCTAACATGAGCAAGACTATATATTTCACAATGAAATTCCTCCAAGCTTATGTATATTATCTATTTCATTAACATGGAATAACCAAAAATGATTGTGCAAGAAATAAGAAACAAAGAGTTAATAGTCAAAAACACATCTAAAGTGTCTCATTTTTTGAGTTTTCATACTTGAACTATCATGTGTGTGATTTTTTCACATGAACTATCATCAACTCTTTATCAAAACACGTCAACTATTAATAGTTCACTTTTCATACCTGAATGATGGTGACATTTTAAATAGAAAACTCGCACACCTGATAATTCAAGTATGAAACTCAAAAAATCATAATATGTATATGGGTTTTCACCCTTCACTTGAAAAATAAATAAACAAAAGCTACAAAGTATTCGAAGCATCAAATATAATTGCCCTCTTTTGACATACCGAAAACAAACATTTACCTTCTCAGACCTTCTAAAACACTTATAAGGTTTCTGTTTCTTTCCAACATTTCTGCAGAATTAGTTATGGAGATTAATAAATTCACCTATTTGACCATTATACTAACACTTTATATGCATTGAATTGACAGATAACTGACGCGCCAGAAATAATTGAGTGATGCTCAATTGAAGCAATTTTTTCAAATCTGATTTAAGAATTTGAGAGAAGTCTAAGTTCAATAGATTTCTTAAAAAACTTTTATTATATTGTTGCTTTATTGACAGACCCACGTGTGACTTTTTATTTTTGGGTATTTCTCCTTATTCAACAAGAAGAGATATCATTTTTTACATTATAGGTTTATACAAAACCAAGACCATGCTGAAATCATTTCAAAAGTAATAAATATTAGAGATTCAAGTACAAGGATCAATTTATCAGAAGCAGATAAAAATTGCATAATGAAATTTAGAAAGAGAGAAAAGGACGACTAAGACAAAAAAAACTGGAAAACAAATGAAATTGACAAAGAATAATAGAGAAGAGAGGAAGGACGATGGAGAGAGAGAAAGAGAGAAAGGAAAAAGTGAGAAACTGAAGAAAAAAATGTGTCGCAAGTTTTTACAATATCTTGAGCCAGGTACCCCATATTTATTCATATGTGTTATTGTGAAAGGGTGCATATGTCATTGTGAAAGGGTACATATGTCATTGTGAAAGGGGTGTACTCAGAGCCAGCCTTTCATACAATATATGTTGCCTTCCGTTGAATCAATTGATGTTTTGTTCGCCCTGTCCCTTGTTGACTTATATAATAGGTTAAAGTCAAAAAGTGAAAGTATCTATGTGTCATGATCCAAATCGTCGTGAGTGATACCCATTCTTAATTTTCGGATGAGCGAACCAATAACCCCAAATCAACACTTAGAAAATCTAACAGCTCAAAACCAATAGCATTAAAATAAACTAACATTCACCATCAAAATACTGGTAAGACAAGGTCCTGCAAAAATCCCTCTAGAAACTGAAAGTTATCGTACCAAAACATCTATCAAAAGTCTATAACGGGGATGCAACCCCAAAAGAAAATAAGAGTTTAAGTCCAGAAACAATTGGACTATAAGTGAACGGGATGAAGACAAGGTTGCACGGAAGAAGCATCTCACCCTTGCACTCTGGAATCGCTGGGACTAGATGTGAAGTCGCGTAGGAGCCACCGGAAGATATCCTATACTCATAAAAAGAAAACAAGTGCTGAATCAATACACAACCATCGTGTACTGGTAGGATCATTGATCAGCTTCAACAAATAATATAAATACAATAAATCAAAACTGAGTAAAGTAGCACAGACATGTAGCAACAACCAGTACCATAATTTCAGGCTCTCAGCCTACCTTCTAACTTATCAACCCCATGAAATGGTTAAACATTCATTTAACAAGGAATAATAATCAAGACATTTACCCATTTTTGTTATCCGGATCAACTATGAATCCCTAGATCAACACCTAGTGTTAACATGCAATGCCCGGTCTATCCCAGACCAACTCCATATTTAAGTGTAATAATTCGGTCTCTCAAGGACCAACATAATTAATCACAGATTCAAGCAATTAACTCGATCCACTAATGAAACCATCGACAAAATACAGTCAATAATGTGTAATTAAACTCATATCAGGCGTAATACCCGAGCCAACCGATATAGAACCTATACCAGGCGTGATACTCGAGCCAACCATTAGTATTTCATACCAAGCATGGTACCCGAGCCAACCGTTAGTATCTCATACCAGGCGTGGTACCTGAGCCAACCGAATATCACACAAAACCAACACTCAATACTTAAATAAATGGAAACACTTTGTAAAACTAACAAGCAATAATCAAGTTCATGTCACATAATTGACACCCCAAATACTTGGACATTCATAACTTCCTTTCCTAAGCATGAAAGAACATACATTACTAAGCTATAGTTACATGTATATACATTGCATTTGGCAAGACAATAACCATCACCTACCTCGAATAGCCTGAAACCTTACTGGACCAAAGCCATCCCATTTCCGAAAATTTTCGCTTGCTCTTGGTCTAAAAACAAGTACACAATATACTGAAATTAGTCTAATGGACTAAAATTACTCATGCAAAATTCCAATCCCCAGGCTAAACCATAATTATTTCACCAATTTTCAAGCTTTCCCACTATTAATTCATCATAAACAACCATTTTTACGGTTATACTTAGCGAACAATGGTGTTTCTAACATGCATAAGCGATAATAAACATCATCTACGGATTACACAACCTAGAATCCCCTTTTTCCCATGGATTTCACATTCTTAGGTTAACTTAAACCTTCTCCCAAACCCGTAGTTAATGATTCTACTATGTAAGAAATATAGTACTAAGTTTGGGGAGTGAAATCCTTACCTTTAGGATGAAATTTGGTGGAAAACAGTCTTGAAATTGCCAAAGTCGCCTTAACCCTTCCCCAAAATGTTCTTTAGATATTTTGAACATTTTGGAAAAGTTTCTGCATTATTCCTGACTCAATCTGCTATAGTGGTCCATACACCGCTATAGCAGTGCTGCCATAGCAGAATCAACCGCTATGGCGATGCTGATCGACGTTGACTTCCGCTATAGCGAGAATTTCTCCGCTATAGTGGTCACCACGGTAGCGCAGTGTTAACCTCTATGGCAGTTGACACAGAATAGACACTCAGAAAATCCCCTAAATGTACCTATTTTAGAACACACCTTAAATCCTAACGTTCCGAAATAATCCCTTCACGTCAACCTTAATACCAAGAGTTCTACTTACCCGAATTCGTTTCTGAATAGTCCCCCAAATTCCTGAACGTCTTAGCTAACGAAAAAACTAGCTCCACACAAGATACATTACCCAATCCTTACCCAAATTGTTCTAGATCATACCTCACTCAGAAACCGTCCGAGACTAGCCTAGCCCAAAATTTCCAACTCTCAAATCTGAAAGTTTTCTAACCCGAAACTTGGCACGAAAGGTTTACCCATAATGACGGACCTGATTATTACAACAAATACTAATTTACCCATCATTCATCCTCGAATAATCAAACCCAAAAAGATGAAATTAAAGAGGGAAAGTGTAGTACCTGAATCCTCAAACAAGTGAGGGTAATTGTTCCGCATGTCCTTCTCGATTTCCAAAGTGGCTTTACCAATCAGACGATGCGTCTATTGAACTTTCACTGATTTGATCTCCTTTGTCCTCAACTTCCAGATATCCCGATCAAGAATCTCAACCGATTTCTCTTTATATTGAAGATCATTGTCTAGAAAAATTAAATCCTACTTAATAATGTATTCTCCATCCCCATGGTATCGCTTTAACATGGATACATGAAAGACTGGATGGACTCTGGATAAACTGGGCAGCAGTGCCAATCTATAAGCCACTAGCCCTACAATCTCGAGAACCTCGAATGGACCGATGTACCAGGGGTTGAGCTTACCCTTCTTGCCAAATCGCATTACCCCCTTCATTGATGGTACTTTCAATAACACTTGTTCACCAACCTGGAAATCCATGTCTCTTACCTTGCGATCTGCGTACTCTTTCTGTCTGCTTTGGGCTACTAACAACTTTGTTTGAATTCCCCTTACATTTTTCTGAGCTTTCCTTACCAAGTCCACGCTAAAGAGTTTCATATCGTCTGCCTCAAACCACCCCTATAGGTGATCTACATCCCCTCCTATACAATGCCTCAAATGGTGCCATGTCAATACTGGAGTGATTGCTATTGTTGTATGAGAGCTCATACAATGGTAGGAACTGGTCCCAATGACCCCCAAAGTCGCTCACACATGCTCTAAGAATGTCTTCCAATACCTGAATTATCCTCTCTGACTGACCATCTGTCTGAGGATGAAATATTATGCTGAAAGTGTGTTGAGTGCCCATATCTTCATGCAACTTACCCCAGAACTTAGAGGTAAACTCCGTACCCCGATTTGAAATGATTAAGAGTGGCACCCCGTGCAGTCTCACAATCTCCTTAACATAGATCTTAGCCAACTGTTGCGAGTTATAATCCACCCTGACCTAAATGAAATAAGATGACTTGGTTAGACTGTCCACAATGACCCAAATAGAGTCATACCTTCCCAAAGTCTTAGGAAAACCTACCACGAAATCCATGGCTATCATTTACCACTTCCACTCGGGAATAAGCATCCTCTGAAGCAGTCCTGTAGGCCTTTGGTGCTCATACTTGACCTGCTGACAGTTCTGACACTTAGACACATAATCAACTATGTCCCTCTTCATCCCAGGTCACCAATAAAGTTACCTCAGGTCCCTGTACATTTTGGTTATGCTCGAATGAATTGAATACCGCGAACCATGAGCCTTTGCCAACACCTTCTGAATTATGTCATCAACCCGAGGGATACAAATCCTCCCCCTAAAATTCATCACCCTACTAGCGTCCAACGTGGCATCTCCGGACTCTCCAGATACTACCTTGCTCCAAAGCTTGTTCAATTGTGCATCCTGACACTGTTTGACCTTTTTTTCTTTTATAAATATGGATTTGACCTTAATACTGGCCAACATCCCACCCTGTTCTGAGATGCCCACTTGCATGAACTTAGATTCTAGTGCCCGAATCTCCCTAACCAATGGTCATTTGGATACCCCAAAATAGGCCAAACTGCCCATGCTGACTGCTTTCTGGCTCAATGCATCTGCCATCACATTAGCCTTGCTAGGGTTATATTGGATGGTCACATCGTAATACTTTAACAACTCCATCCACCTCCTCTGCCTCAGATTCAAGTCTTTCTGAGTAAGCACATGCTGCAGGTTGCGATGGTCCGTAAACACTTCACACTTGACACCATAGAGGTAGTACCTCCAAATTTTGAGTGCAAAGACCACCGCTGCCAACTCCAAGTCGTGAGTTGGGTAATTTTTCTCATAAGGCTTCAATTGCCTTGAAGCATAAGCTATAACATTTCTGTCCTGCATTAACACAACACCCAAACCCGAATGTGAAGTATCACAATACACAATGAAATCCTTACCTTCAACCGGCAATGATAGAATGAGAGTTGTAGTAAGAAGTGTCTTGAGCTTTTGGAAGCTCTCCTCACACTTGTCGGACCACACAAACGGTACTTCCTTCTGAGTCAACCTTGTCAAGTGAGTAGTGATGGACGCAAAGTCCTTGACAAATCTGCGATAGTAGCCTGCAAGCCCCACAAAACTCCTAACCTCAGTCACAGAGTTAGGCCGGACCAAACTCTTAACTGCCTCAATCTTTTGGGGATCCACCATCACCCCTATTTCTGACACCACATGCCCTAAGAAGGTGACTGAAGTCAACCAAAATTCACACTTGAAAAACTTGGCATATAAGTTTTGGTGCCTCAAAATATCCAAAAAAATGCAAAAATGCTCGGCATGGTCCTCCCTACTCTTGGAGTAAATCAGAATGTCATCTATAAATACGATGACAGATGAATCCAGATACGATTTGAATACTCCATTCATAAAACTCATGAATACCGCCGGTGCATTGATCAACCCAAATGACATCACTAGAAGCTCGTAATGCCCATACCGAGTCTAAAATACCATCTTAGGGATGTCCTCGGACCTAATCTTTAACTGATGGTACCCTGACCTTAAGTCAATTTTTGAATACACGGACGCACCTTACAACTGGTCATCTATGCGAGGTAAAATATACTTGTTTCGGATGGTGACCTTATTCAGTTGCCTGTAGTCTATGCACATCCTCACACTACCATCTTTCTTTTTCATAAATAAAACCGGAGCACCCCAAGGTGAAGCACTGGGATGGACAAAGTCTTTATCTAAGAGTTTTTGAAGCTGAGTCTTAAGTTCCCTCAACTCTGCCAAAGTCATGCGATAAGGAGGGATAGAAATTGGACGAGTGCCCGGTTCCATGTCTATACAAAAGTCAATATCTCTATCCGGAGGCATGCCATGCAAATCTACTGGAAATACCTCCTGAAACTCTGAAACTATCGGAACTGACTCAATCGATGGGGACTTCACACTATCATTCTGAAGATGAGCCAAAAAGGCCAAACAACCTCTCCCACTAACTTCCTAGCCCGAACAAATAATATAATCTTAGCCGGCTTAGACCTGTACACACCTACCCACTTTAGCCTATCCTTACCCAGAATCTCTAGAGTCACGGTCTTAGTATTACAATTCAACACTGCATGATATGGAGACAGTCAGGTCATACCCAAAATAACATCAAAATCAAAAATGTCCAGAATAACAAAATCTACCCAAGTCTGCAACCCCACAAACACCACAGGACAAGTACAATAAACATGGGTTACTATCACAGACTCTCCAACCAGAGTAGAAACATGAATAAGGGAATCAAGAACATCATAAACAAAATTCAGTCCCAAGGCAAATTTCACAGAAACATATGAATAAGTAGAACCTGGGTCAAATAGTAAGAGGCCATCTTATCACATACTAGAATTGTACCTGTGATCACCGCGTCTAATGCCTCAGCCTCAAACTTCCCTGAAAAAGCATAACAATAGGCCTGTTCATCAATCCGAGCAACTTCCCTGGCTGGTTGCGCCACTCCCCTGCCCGTTCCGCCATTCTCTCTGTCTCCTGTTGACACCCAATTTTTGCCCTCCATATTATTTTAATAAATAATATATTTATAAAAATAAATATTTTAAAATGACCTTAGTGATTTGCCACCCATTTTTTAAGAAAACTATCTCATATGTATTATTTTCTATAAATTTAAAATATTTTAAAAATCTACAAATATTTATTTCATGTTTTGAGTCGTTCAAAATTATTTTACGTCAAATAAAGTTTTTTAAAGAAATAAACCAATTTTGGTTAATTTTAATTTTTACTCTTGCAAATAAATATTTTTTCATAATTTAGGAAGCTTAATTATTTTACTAATTACTAATTAACCTTATTTTATTTTTACTATATTTTAAACTAATTTATATAATTTTACAAATTAATTATTTTCAATTTAACGAATTGTGGCTATTTTGTTAAGAAATTGGCTACAATTGGAATTTTTAAAATAGTCAATTTGAGTAAAATAATGTGACAATCTTAGACCCCTTTAATTAGCCAATCCATGTGTGCCACGTAGGCATCACATGATTTATGTTTCTTTGCTTTCAATCGTGGCCCTCCAATTTAATCCAACGGTCATGGATTTATCAAATTTAAATATAAATTATATATATATATATAATATATTATTTATTTTTTCTTTTAATTCTTATTCCGAATTAATCTTGACCGTCCGATCAGTTGATCGGACGGATAAAAATCAGTCAACAATTACCAAACCCCCAACGTCTCTTTCTCTCTACCCCCACACATTTATTTTTCTCTCTCTCCTCCACCTCCCAACGTTTTCTCTCTCCCTTTTCACCAAAAACACGTTTCCCTTTTCCCCATTACCCAAAATGCGTCCCCCTTTCCCAAAAAAAACAAATCAGACGCGTTTTTTCCTTTTTCTTTCTCTTTTCTCTTTCTTCCCAACTCCCAATGTTAATCTTCCTTTTCCCTTTCTCTCCCACCTCCATCTTCCTCCATCATCTTCTTCCCAAAACAACCCCAAAATCTTCTTCTTTCTTCTCCCTCTCTTCTCTCTTACCCCAAATGGCCACAAAAAGCCACCAAATCTTTGCCCCTCATCTGCCATCTCTTCCGAGATTCCCCCTATTTCAGCCATCCAAACTCGTGATTTCAAGGTGGCCAGAAACCAGTCCCAAATTGGTGCAAAAACAATTTTGATTTCAAATCCGTCTTTAAGTTTCTCAGAGATGGGATTCGAAATTCAAATTTCGAATCTCTCTCCCTCTCTTTGTCATGTTTCTTGGGTTAATTTTTTGGGTTCAAATCCGGACTTTCAAGTACGGATTTTTCCTATAAATAGTGGGTCTTTCACCCTAACAGAAGAAAAAAAAGATTATTCGAAAAAAGATTCAAGAATCCAACAAAATTCAAAACAAAAGGTCAGAAATTCGTAGGTCCGGAGTTACTCGAAAAACACACAAGTGGTTACATTCAAAAAGTCTCTTCTTTGGTTTTTGAGTTCAAGCTTTGAGTTCGAGGTTTTTGGCCGGAGAAGTTTGACGTCGATGCCCTTGTTTTGCTGCCCAACACAAGGTATAAAAAATAAATCTTTCTTTAGTTTGGTTTCTGTTTTTTTTTTCGTATGATATATTTTCGTAAAGAATGTATCGTTTGGTTTTTTGTTGTTGACCGTGTGTGGCTACCATATGTGAGAAATAATTATTATTTTTTTTCGAAAACAAGATTGGGCAGTGAAGTTGTTGGATTAAAATTGGTAGTTTAAGTTCAATATTTGTATTATGTTCGATATCATTTTCTTTGGTTTGTTGGTTGATTTTCACTTGAGTTTGTAGAGTATGTAGTTGTCTCGCCTTGCCTTGTTCATAACTACGTACGGCTGCCCGGGCATGAAAATAGGATATGTATGATATTTTTTACTTATTTTATTTTTAGGAAGATTGATTTAATAGTGAAATTGGTGGATTAGATTCGTTAATATGATTTGTTGTCATTTTTGTTGGGTTGGTTGATTTTGTTTAGACCGGAAAAGTATATGTATGTTATGTTAAAATTGACAAGATTCTTGAAGATGTGAACATTTGGAAGGAAGATAATTCTTCTTTGGTATGAAATGTCAAGGTAATAAATTTGTGATAGAAATTCTTGGCAAGCATTAAATGATTTCACAAGGTAAAGCTTGACATTTCCTACATTGTGATGTCATGGATGACATCAAGAGGAAGAATTCATTCCTATAAATAAGTGTCTCTTGGTTCATTTGTAACACAACTCTCACTTGTCTTCTCATCTTCTAAGGCATTTGTTTCTTCTTTCTCTCTTGTAGTATTTCACTTGTATTCTTTTGGAGTGGAATAAAATTGGGGTTGGTTGTGTCCGAGGAGTAGGCAGAAAATAAAAATTTTGCCGAACCTCGTAAATTACTGGTGTTCTTTTTTATTGTTGTCTCATTTACTATTTATTAGCTTCCTTTAGTTATAGTAGTTGTGATTCAATCACTCTACATATATTCCGCTTCCGCAACAATTGGTATCAGAGCCAAGGTTTTATCTGAGTATGCTCTGTGGTTGCAGCACAGTCTGAACTTCCACATCAGAAAAGAATTACTTTGGTCTTTGGTATTGTTAGCTAATAAATAGTATTTGTAGTAGAAATGGGAGACAAGACAAATGAAGAGCCCACCTCGAGTGTCAATAATACATCGTCATTGGCATCTTCGCTTATGACAAGAATTGTGTCAAATGCGAAATTTGCAGTTGAAATCTTTGACGGGTCAGGACATTTTGGGATGTGGCAAGGCGAGGTTCTTGATGTCCTTTTTCAACAAGGACTGGATATTGCCATAGAAGAAAAGAAACCAGACAGCATAGGAGAAGAAGATTGGAAGATCATCAATCGTGTTGCTTGTGGTACCATTCGATCTTACCTTGCAAGAGAACAGAAGTATCCATACACAAAGGAAACTTCTGCAAGTAAATTGTGGAATGCACTGGAGGATAAATTCTTGAAGAAAAACAGTCAAAATAAACTTTACATGAAAAAAAGACTGTTACGCTTCACATATGTTCCTGGTACCACAATGAATGATCATATCACCAGCTTTAATAAGTTGGCGACAGATTTGCAGAATATGGACGTGACTTTTAGTGACGGAGATATGGCCTTAATGTTGTTAAGTTCACTTCCCGATGAATTCGAGCACCTTGAAACTACTCTACTTCATGGGAATGATGAAGTATCTCTCAAAGAAGTTTGTTCTGCCTTATACAGTTATGAACAAAGAAAGAGAGAAAAACAAAAAGGTGGAGAAGGAGAAGCACTGATCGTGAGAGGTCGTTCTCAAAACCAAATGAGAACGAAGAAAGGAAGATCCAAGTCAAAATCCAGACCCAACAAAGATGAATGTGCTTTTTGCCGAGAAAAGGGACACTGGAAGAAAGACTGTCCAAAGTTGAAAAACAAGGCCAAATATAATAATGGAAAGGCTGTCATGGATTCAAATGTAGCTGATTGTGATGATTCTGATTTCTCACTAGTTACAGCGGAGCCATCCAAATCATCTGATGTATGGTTGATGGACTCAGCTTGTAGCTATCATATGTGTCCTAATCGGGACTGGTTTATTGATTTACAAGAAGGAGAATGTGGAGTTATTCACACCGCAAACAATAATCCTCTTACCGCATATGGTATTGGTTCAATCCGATTAAGGAATCATGATGGTCTGAGCAGAACATTAACATATGTTCGATACGTACCGGATTTGAAGAAAAATCTCATTTCTATAGGGGCCCTAGAATCAAAGGGGTTCAAAGTCATTGCAAATAATGGGGTAATGAGAATATGCTCTGGTGCATTGGTGGTAATGAAGGCAATTCGAAGAAACAATAACATGTACCACTATCAAGGTAGTACAATTATTGGGACAGCGGCAATAACATCCAGTGATGACAAGGAGGCAGAAATGACCCGGCTATGGCATATGCGCTTGGGACATGCTGGTGGAAAATCCTTGAAAACTTTATCAGATCAAGGATTGCTAAAAGGAGTAAAGACATGCAACTTGGAGTTTTGTGAGCATTGTGTCAAGGGAAAACAAACAAGGGTTAAATTTGGAACAGCTATCCATAATACTAAAGGTATTTTGGATTATATTCACTCTGATATTTGGGGTGCTTCCAAAACACCTTCATTAGGTGGGAAACACTATTTTGTAACCTTTGTTGACGACTTTTCCCGGAGAGTGTGGGTGTATACAATGAAAACTAAAGATGAAGTGTTGGGAATTTTTCTAAAATGGAAGGCGATGATGGAAACTCAAACTGGCAGAAAGATCAAGTGTCTTCGCACAGACAATGGTGGAGAATACAAAAATGATCTTTTCAAGAAGATTTGTGAAGACAATGGCATCGTCAGACATTTCACTGTCAGAAATACACCACAACAGAATGGAGTGGCAGAACGCATGAACCGAACTTTGCTGGAGAAGGTTCGGTGTATGTTGTCCAATGCTGGCTTGGGCAAAGAATTTTGGGCTGAGGCAATAACATATGCATGCCATCTCATTAATCGTCTACCATCCGCTGCTATTGGTGGCAAGACACCATTAGAAAAATGGTATGGAAAACCTGCAGGAGATTATGGTTCTTTATATGTATTTGGCTCAATTGCATATTATCATGTAAGAGAGTCAAAACTGGATCCAAGAGCAAAGAAAGCTATATTTATGGGAATTACTTTGGGAGTCAAAGGATACCGCTTATGGTGTCCAGAGACGAGAAAAATCATATTCAGCAGGGATGTTACTTTTGATGAATCTGCCTTAACAAATAAGGTAACAATTGAAGATGTCAAACAAACTGATGGTGCTGTAAAACAGGTGGAGTTTGAGGGAAAATTAATTTTCCCAACACAAGGAGCAAACGAGGAAACAACAGAAGATATTCCTCTGGAAGAAGAGCCAGTTGAGGGGGAGATTCTATCCCAAGAACCTCAACCACAACTTGAATCAATAGCAACCAGCAAGCCAAAAAGAACAATAAGAAAACCTGTTCGTCTTATTGATATGGTGGCCTGTGCAGCCTCAATTGTAGCTGATGGTATTCCTACCACTTATAAAGACGCAGTCCAAAGTTCAGAAGAAGATAAGTGGAGGATTGCCATGAATGAAGAAATGCAATCCCTTCATCAGAATCACACATGGAACTTGGCCGATCTTCCGAAGGGCAAGAAAGCAATTGGGTGCAAATGGGTATATGCAAAGAAAGAAGGATTTCCTAACCAAGAAGATGTTCGCTACAAAGCAAGATTGGTGGCCAAAGGATATGCTCAAAAGGAGGGAATTGATTATAATGAAGTGTTTTCTCCAGTTGTAAAACACTCCTCCATTAGAGTTTTGTTGGCTTTGGTAGCACAGTTGAATTTGAAACTAGTTCAGTTGGATGTAAAAACTGCATTTTTACATGGAGATTTGGAAGAGGAAATCTACATGACTCAGCCAGAAGGATTCAAAGTTGCTGGAAAAGAAAATATGGTATGCAAACTTGAAAAATCATTGTACGGATTGAAACAGTCTTCTAGACAATGGTACAAATGATTTGACAAGTTTATGCTGGGGAAAAAGTACGAAAGAAGCAAATATGATCATTGTGTGTATATGCGCAAGCTTGAAGACAGATCCTTTATATATCTTCTCCTATATGTTGATGATATGCTGATAGCTTCCCAAAGCCAAGTAGAAATTGAGAAGTTGAAGACTCAACTAAGAAAGGAGTTTGAGATGAAGGATTTGGGTGAGGCAAAGAAGATTCTTGGCATGGAGATAAAAAGAGATAGACGTTCAAAGAAACTCTGTTTATCTCAGAATGAATACTTGAAGAGGGTGCTAGACCGATTTGGTATTAATGAGAATACAAAGTCGGTTAGCACTCCGCTTGCTCATCATTTTAAGCTCAGTGAAGCTTTGTCACCAAAGAACGAAGCTGAAAGAGAATATATGTCAAAAGTACCATATGCGAATGCTGTTGGTAGCTTGATGTATGCAATGGTTTGCACAAGGCCCGATATTGCACATGTTGGAGTTGTAAGCAGGTATATGCATAATCCTGGAAAGGAACATTGGCAAGCTGTGAGATGGATTCTACGGTATATTCGTAGTACGGTAGATATTGGTTTGGTTTTCGAGAAGGAAGATGGTCAGTATCTGGTTGGATATTGTGACTCAGATTATGCAGGTGATTTGGACAAACAGAGATCAACTACTGGTTATGTTTTCACTTTTGCAAACGCACCAGTTAGTTGGAAATCTACTTTGCAGTCAACAGTTGCTTTGTCTACCACTGAGGCAGAGTACATGGCAATTACAGAGGCTGTGAAGGAGGCAATTTGGCTTCAAGGGTTGCTTGAAGAGCTTGGTATTGGACAAGAAGATATCACAATATTTTGTGATAGTCAAAGTGCTATTCAATTAGCAAAGAACCAAGTTCATCATGCAAGGACGAAGCACATTGACGTCCGATATCATTTTGTACGAGACATTATAGAAGAAGGTGGAGTCATAGTGCAGAAAATTCGGACTACAGATAACCCTGCTGATATGCTAACGAAAGTGGTGACTGCGGTCAAGTTTCAACATTGTTTGAACTTGATCAACATTGTTGAAAATTGAAGGTCAAGGTTGAGACACAATCAAAATTTATCGTTGAGAGAAATTGAAAATGGAGAATCTTGCCAAGGTGGAGATTTGTTAAAATTGACAAGATTCTTGAAGATGTGAACATTTGGAAGGAAGGTAATTCTTCTTTGGTATGAAATGTCAAGGTAATAAAGTTGTGATAGAAATTCTTGGCAAGCATTAAATGATTTCACAAGGTAAAGCTTGACATTTCCTACATTGTGATGTCATGGATGACATCAAGAGGAAGAATTCATTCCTATAAATAGGTGTCTCTTGGTTCATTTGTAACACACCTCTCACTTGTCTTCTCATCTTCTAAGGCATTTGTTTCTTCTTTCTCTCTTGTAGTATTTCACTTGTATTCTTTTGGAGTGGAATAAAATTGGGGTTGGTTGTGTCCGAGGAGTAGGCAGAAAATAAAATTTTTGCCGAACCTCGTAAATTACTGGTGTTCTTTTTTATTGTTGTCTCATTTACTATTTATTAGCTTCCTTTAGTTATAGTAGTTGTGATTCAATCACTCTACATATATTCCGCTTCCGCAACATGTTATGCTTGCATTTCTTGTAGTTTAATTTCTTAAGGTAGAAAAAGTTTTCAATAAGTTTAGTCATTTCGTTAGTCCCGGAAAAATGTTGTTTAGGATAGGAATGTACATATTATGATTATATATTTTTTAGCGTTTGTTAATATTGTGGTTTTGTTTGCACCTTAATCCTAGTAAAAAGTGATTGAATTAGTGTATAATGTTAAAAAGAGAGCTGCCAGTATTTTAATATTTTGGTTTTTAGCTCGGATGAATTTTGGGAATACTAACTTAAGGAATTCATTATAAGCAAACGTAGTAGTTTGGTTCCCTTTTAATCTTTCGGTTACTAGTGTTATCTTTCTGAAGTGCTTTGTTCATAGCTACTTATTTAATTGAAATGAATAAAAATAATAAAGATTTATATAGCTACTTTGTTGTGTACTTTGTTTTCTAATAATCGACTAGTGTTGAAGTTGTTTGTTTTACCTAAGATCGATTGTTTGTAAAAAATGAAACAAAATATCGTTACACGTAGTCTTTCATATATGCTTGTGTATTTACCAAATAGCATGTTTGTTTTCCTTATCACTTTATTATTAGCTTGGCATATTTCTACATTTTTTGCAAATTTTGTTATTCAAGTTACGAATCCTTATCATCTTTTTTTTATGTTACATGAAACAACCAGAGAGCTGGAGTTCTCATTTGAAACTCACTTTCGGCCCAATATATTTGGGTCGAGCAGCTATTAGGAACTATCGCGGTGCTCAGAGTCGTTCTTTAGAAGTTTAGTTCCTCCAAAGGAACTTGGCGTATCTAGCCCTTCACTTTTTTTTATTGCTTTTCTTTTATGCTTACTTGAATTGTTTTAACTAACCTTGTATTATTTGGATATGTTTTTTTTTTGTGATTTTGATTAACGTTTATTCTTCGGCTTAATATTTCGTGGATTACTTTATTTAGTTTAAAATTTCGAAAGTGAGTTTCCTTCACTCTTTTAGTTTAGGCAAATGTTTCGGGTTTCTCCTTTTAAATACTTTAAAAATTAGTGAGTAAACACTTTCAAAATAGTAATAATAAATAGTAAATAAAGCAGATTTTTCTTAAGGATTAATTAATGTAGGCTTGTTTCAAGGAAAACTTGTTTAAATAACTCGCGGTAGATTTTTAAAAACACTAATTAGCGATTCAATTTATTTCAAACGAATATTTAGTCATTCTTAGGCCGTAAACTATAGAATTCTTTATCTAATCTAGGCAAGCCATTTTTATATTTATTTATAACCCATGTATTATCTTATTCTAACTCCAATATTTTACAAATATTTTGGTTATACTCGATATATATTATTTTTTTGAGATTTTCAGATTTTTAAGGCCTCAAAATGCAAGGTATATATGTCATATGCTATCTACTACAAGGTATATATTTATATTTTACTTACCCATCTTCCTACTTAAATTATACATATATTATTTTATCGCAATTATATTTACGTACATAATACTTTCTTTCATATCTAACGCATGTTTATTTTTCACTTTACAAATAAAAGTCTTCTTTATATGAAACAAATAATTTTCATTCTCTACTCAAGTCTTCAAATTATTCTTTTTCATGAAATATATTTATGAAATAAATATGATTTTTTAAATATTTTTCTCTATTACCGGTATACTTATTGCCTACATATTTTTTTATTTATCCAAATCTTTTAAATAATAAACTTTTCACATGATTTCTTATATTTTAAATATACATACGTCATCTTTATTTTCTTTTTAATAAACATGTCATAAACTTTCCCAAACTCTAAAAACTACATATATTTTTACTTTACAAATAGTATATTTGTATAAGTAATATCTTCAATTTTTTTACGTAGCTTTTTAAGTATATATTCTTACAAATCATAGATTTCTATATATTATAGTTATGATAAGAATATTACTATTAAATTTTTCATATATTTTTGACATATACATATGTGCATTTTCTAGCCATAAATATTTTATATTCTTTTGTATATTGTAGTAGCATGTGTCATATATCTTGAACTTTCTTTAAATTAATAAAAAAGTGTTTTTATCGTCTTTTTAAGCAAATAATGAACTATAATTTTCCCAAATATTTTTCCTAAACTAAGTGTAAGGACTATCTTCGGATAGGCTTTGAGAGGTGCCTAACACCTTCCCCTCGAGTAACCAAAACCCTTACTCAGAATCTCAAACGTTTTCGAAAGACCAAAACAGAGTTTTACAAAAAAAATGGTTTCCTAAAATTTAGGTGGTGACTCTAAAAAATAAAATTTTCAGAACCAGAGAGTCACGACGACCATACGTTGTGCACTGTTTTGGCCGGTTCGAAATAGGGCGCGACAACGTGGCGACTCTGCTGGGGACTAACTTAGGTTTTTACCTTAGCAGGCTTAATTTAGAAACATTATTCGGGATATTTGTTTATTTTCAGTACATTATTTGCTTTATTTATGTTTATATCATGCTTTGTTTGAAAGGACGCAAGCCAAATCCAAACTTGCGTTCCTTATTTGTTTGATAAACGCTACTTGTTACTGCTTTCTCACTTGCATTTCTCTATCGAGTCTTTGGCCGTACAAATTTCACACACTGTGGTACACGCGAGGGGTTTTATGCCCCCCAAACCTTCTTTTGGATTCCTTAGTTTCAGAGTTGGTGCAATTAGGTTAGTGTGTCATCTCGCAGTTATTCAGTCTCACTCTCAAATCTAGGAAAATACTCTTATTCTAGAAATAGGTCATGTTGCATAGCTTTAGGCAGGACGATCCTTGGGATTGACACTGCATTTACGAAACCGCCTTTGTGTCAACAGGTTTTTCATAAAATCCAACGACATATGCTTTTGTGTGAGATTGATGTAAATGATCGAAACTAAAACACATAATGGATTTGGGATAAACCAACTTATCATACCCTTTACCTTTCTTTCAGATGAATATCAACCAAAACTTACCAAACATCCAGATGGTTATCTCAGCACCTGACAACCTAAAAAAATGGTGGCGAAACATCCGCGTGGCACATGGGGATGATGTACGAGAGCATCTGGGGGCTTTGTTATCACTTATGGGGATCCAAGCTGACAAAACCCTCACCACTTTATTGATGGAATTTTGGGACCCAACCACTGTGACTTTCAGATTTTTGGATTTTGAAATCACTCCTACCTTGGAGGAGATTAGTAATTTTGCTGAACTACCACTGAGGGAAAAAGTGTCGGTACTCCCATCACCCATAAAAAGGGAAGATTTTCTGAGGCTTTTAGAATTACACATTTTTCCACCACTGAGAAATGTGGAAGGCGGAATGGTGAAACTGGATTACCTTTTTGAAAGGTACGATCATCTCGAGAGCTATGACGAACACCAAGGTGAATTTGCCTGTTCCCGTAGACAGTGGGTATATATGCGACCTAGGGTTTTTGTGTTGGCCTTCTTGGGAACTATGATCTTCCCGATGAGATTTCATTGCATCGACCTCAATGTCCTGTCGATAGTGATGAACGTCTTTGCAGAGCCGCAGAGACTTACCTTGGTACACATGATCCTTGCCGAGATATTTCGGTCATTATCTACATGCACACGAGGACACAATTTCTTTGGAGGCTGCAATTTATTATTGCAACTTTGGGCTTTAGAACACTTCTATCGCCGCCACCCACAAATGGATTACTGTATTGACACACGCAGCAGGATTCAGACTCATAAAGAATAGATGGGATATTGGATATATGCACCCACTGGAGAAGAAGAGTGGCGCATACTTTTGACCAACCTTACCGGATATTTCATCCAGTGGAGGTATCCCTGGATGACATGATTGGACTTTATCAGAACTCGATACTTGTATTTCATCGAGTTGATCGGACTAGGATGCATCCATCCATATGCGCCACTTCGAGTTTTAAGACAGTTCGGCCTTGTCCAGGATATACCATTATGGTCAATCATGGCACTTCATGAGGACGGTTATGGTGCCGTGATCCCAACGGTACGAATGATGAACCTGCAAGCTGAATGGGATTACATGATCAAATTGCACATGGGAGGAGACAAATGGTTCAAACCAAAATACTATGCTTGGCGGACTACTGTGAGCCACTTGTCTCAACCAAGTGCAAAAGGATTCAGAGATTTGGCGGATGTCCAGTGGGTCAAATGGGTTAGGGAAGAAGTGCTTCCCCGCATGGAGATCACAACACCGATGTATAACCAGATTGTTCCAGACTCCATCAATTATTTGATAATAAAGATAGAAGAGGATTCAGGGGAGGAGGATCCGGAAGAAGATCCAGAGGAAGATCCAGAAGAAGATCCAGAGGAAGAAATGGAGGAAGACCCGGAAGAGGATCCGAAAGAAGACCCTGAGGAGGAGATGGAAGAAGACCCCGAGGAGGCTTCTGAAACCGGCTCCAACTTTTATGATCCTAACGATGGAGGGATGATAGAGACAGACTCAGAGTCCAGGTATCATCATTCTGCTGGATCTCCAGAGTAATATCCAGCACTACAGGATATTAGTGATGACGTTCCTACGTGACCCTAAGTTATCCTTTCTCATTGTACCCCTTTCAAATTCCCTAAAGGTGCCTCATGGCCCATCCCTTTGTATGCCCTAGTGGCCATCCCATGTCTTTCATTTTCACGCTCTCATCAACCTATCTATTGTAAGCTTTTGAAGGCACCTTTTGCTTAATGAAAAGTCATGTTTATCTCAAATTCTAAATGTGTTCAAAATGGATCATTTATTATCAAAGTGTATGCAGCGTAGGCCTACCTCTGGCAAAACGAGGCTCCATATTAGGATGCATTTTTGTGTGAATATCGCCAACTTGGCGTAAATATTTGTTATATATTCCAACATTTCCCAAACTAACATAGTTTCCTTTTTCTTTTCTTTTCTTTTATTTATGTTTATTATCAACCCCCCAAAGAAAGTTGATTTGTGTCGATTTGCAAACTGGTGGAATCGCAATACAACCTCCGATCTAAAGGAAAAATGAGCGAAGAATCTAGCAATGCCTCGATGGTACCGGTAGATGGCGTCGAAAGTTCCCGAAAACTTATAGATACTCAAAATGACGAACAAATGGCCAACATGGCACAAGAGATTGAGATCCTGAAGGAAGAACTGCTCCAAGTGCGGGACTTGACTAAGCTTACAGCTGCTACCTTCCCCGCTCAATTCTAATTTCCAAATGCTGAGTTACGTCCGGTCACTCCTGCCAACTTAAAAAACACGCCTAAGCAAACACCACTTGTTCCCACTTATGCTCAAGATCTACTTGCTCCTCCGCCCGCTGTTAGGGATGCACCTGATATTTCATTGCCTACTCAGAACTTCACTGTTCCAATTCACCCAACAATGCAGCACATACCTGAGGCACATGTCACTTGTGAGATACCTGTGCCACTGATATATGCTACTGAAGCTCCTACTTTCGCAACATCCACGGCTGTTAAAGTACCATATGAGGTCGATCAGTACATGGGATTGGAGAGGGATGTCCGGTCAAATGAAGAGAGGTCGATAGCAGCTCAACTCGAAAGTTTGAAAAGGGCATTTAAAAACATGCAAGTCACCAGGGTAACCGAGAGTTTGGACTATGATAACCTATGCATCCACCCAGACATCGATATGCCAGTCGGGTATAAACCACCAAAGTTTGATGTATTTGATGAGAAAGATGATCCTCACGTATACCTAACATCCTATTGCGACAAGCTGGTCGGCGTAGGAAGGAACGAGAAGTTGAGGATGAAACTGTTCATTCGAAGTCTGTCGGGAGAAGCTCTGACTTGGTACACTCGCCAAGACACTCGCAAATGGCGTGATTGGCAAGAAATGGCCGAAGATTTCATGAGTCGCTTCAGATTTAATACCGAAATCACTCCAGACAGATTCTCACTTGCCAACATACAGAAGAAGCCATCTGAATCATTTCAAGAATATTCATGGCGATGGAGGACTGAGGCTGCTCAGATCCAACCTCCACTGGATGAAAATGAACTCTCTAAGTACTTTATCCGAGCTCAGGAAGGCGTCTACTTCGACAAGATGATGTCAATGATGGTCCAAAAGTTCGTAGACTTGGTCAAGATGGGAGACTTTATTGAGGAAGGTATTAAGTCTAGAAAAATTTAGTCTATGGTCGCATTGCAAGCCGCAAGTAAGGGCATACAGTCAGGTTCTACTGGTAGTATCAAGAAGAAGAAGGAAGATGTCTCAGCCGTCACACCTTACTAGCAGCACGGAGGATCATCCCACCGATACCCTAACAACCCCCAAATTATCGCACATGTTCCAGTATATAGTACCCAGCCACACTATAATCCACCTCGAGCTCCAGCACACCAAAATCCACCGAAGCCATATCCCCCTGTACAAGCTCCAGTTCACCAAAATAGACCAGCATATGCACCAAGACCACGTCCTAATCTTGAAACCAGAAATACCCGCACCTACACTCCTATTGCCGAGCCTTTGGCTCAATTGTTTGAAAGGTTGAGGGTAGCAGGTTTGTTGCAGCCGATTGAGGGAAGAATCCCTAATCTGATACCACGAAGCTTTGATGGAAACAAGCGATGTGCATACCACTCGGGAATCTAAGGACAAGACACGGAGGAGTGTTTTGGCTTGAAGAACCAGATCGAGTCTTTTATCAGAAAAGGAGTAATCAAATGCACCGCTACTCCTCCGAATGTGAACAACAACCCTCTTCAAGATCATGAGGAACGAGGAGTCAACATGATTACCCTGGAGGAAGAGTATGACCTGGAAGGAGCTATCGTGCATGTCTGGAACACAGAAGAAGTTGCCGCCACATCTCCAGCGCAGCCTTTTATCACAGTTCAGTTGAGAAAGCCTTTGACTGTTCAAACCTACCTGCCAAGAGTTGTAGTAACCACAATAGCCAGTGGAAAACCTGACTATGACACTAAAGCAGTCCCATAGGACTATCGTACGGAAGCCAAGGGCAAGATGATAGACGCTGTTGTGGCTCACGGAATGATCAGGTAAGGAAGGTGTTATGCCCCAGAGGATCTAAATCGAGGGGTTCCTGGGAAAGAACAAAATCCAAAGAAGAATGTTACTGATGCAGAAGCCGCAGAATTTTGGAAGTAGATGCAGTCTAAATATTACTCAGTCGAGGATCAACTAATGAAGACACCAGCCCACATTTCCATTATGTCCTTGCTAATGAGTTCTGAAGTCCATAGGAACGCTTTGGTACAAGTTCTGAGCGGAGTTAGCATACCAAAAGAAACTGCAAGTGACACATTGGCTACAACAATTGGAAGAATGGTGGAAGTGAACAAAATCTCTTTCCATGATGATGAATTACCTGCAGAAGGGGTTGGCCACAACAAAGCACTTCACATCGCGATCAAATATTGTGATAAGATCGTGACTAGAGTTTTGATCGATGGCGATTCTGGATACAATATCTGCCCTTTCACCACGTTGAGAGATTTAGGTGTGAATATGGGAGATATAAAACAAAGTTGTGTGAAGGTGAGAGCTTTTGATGGCGCACAAAGAAGCGTCATTGGAGAAATCTATCTCACATTGCAAGTAGGTCCAGCTGAATTCCCCATCTTATTTTAAGTGATGGATGTGTCGTCCAACTACAACTTGTTACTAGAAAGTCCATGGGTCCATATGGCAAGAGCAGTTCCCTCCACGCTTCATCAGTATGTGAAGTTCGAGTGGGGTCGCACCGAAGTTACCATTCACGGGGAGCTCAGTCACCCCATCTATTTCGTGAATTCTGTTCCAGTCACCAAAGAATTGGATGGAGCCGCTTTCCATGATCTGGAGATCATGCAAGCTGTAAGAATTAATGAGAAAGTAGAGCCTGTAGAGGTGGAGATGTCGAGAGCAGCAAAGATGGTTGCATCAGAGATGTTGAAATATGGGTATCAACCAAAGACAGGGCTCGGACCTAAGGCCGACGGTATAGTTGAACTAATCCAGCTGAAACATCAGAAGGGTACCGTCGGGCTTGGATATAAGCCTACTTCGGGAGGAGTCCACAACACAAAGTTTGGTGAGAAAGTGTTCGTGCCGGGACAAGTTCCAATCCCAGATGAAGCAGTTGATGAAGATGTCATTGAGGGAATAGGAAATCTATTTATGGCTGTGATCAATGATGAACTGGAGATAGCCATCAATAAGCTGACCATCCATGATGTCGAACCTGGAGAAGTCTTGCAGAACTAGACCATTAGCCCATCTTTGTTTTGACAGGAGTCTTGCGCTAATATTAGTAAAAATCATCGTACAATGGTTATGACATGTAACGAATCCATTGAGCAAAGTACGAACCATGAGCAGGACTATGAAGAATACGATGAAAGCATGATGCCTGAAAATCTACCTCAGGAGATCGAACAACTTAAAAGTCAAAAAAAGTCCAACATGGATGAAACCGAGGTTGTCATGTTGGGAAATGAAGAAATGGTGAAAGAAACATGAGTCAGCATACACTTGGAAGATGAAAGAAAAGCAAGAATTGATTGAATTGATCAAGCAATATGTTGATGTGTTTGCTTGGTCCTACGATGACATGCCGGGATTAAGCACCGATATCGTCTCACACAAGCTACCGACTGATCCTTCTTGCCCGCCTGTGAAGCAAAAGACTAGGAAGTTCAAGCCTGATTTGAGTTTAAGAATCAAGGAGGAGGTAACTAAGTAGATCCAGGCAAATGTTGTGAGGGTTACTAATTACCCCATATTATTGGCCAATATCGTGCCAGTGCCAAAAAAGGACGGGAAAATCAGGATATGTGTAGACTATCGGGATCTTAATAAATCTAGTCCCAAGGATGATTTTCCTCTCCTAAACATTCATATACTCATCGACAATTGTGCAAAGCATGAGTTGCAATCATTTGTCGTTTGCTTTGCAGGATATCACAAAATCCTGATGAATGAAGATGATGCAGAGAAAATAGCATTTATCACTCCATGGGGAGTGTATTGCTATAGAGTGATGCCATTTGGACTCAAAAATGTTGGCGCAACCTATATGAGGGCCATGACTACCCTCTTCCATGATATGATTCACAAGGAGATTGAAGTGTACGTAGATGATGTCGTTATCAAGTCCAAAAGGAGTTCAGACCACCTAGAGGATTTACAGAAGTTCTTTGAGAGGTTGCGGAGATACAATTTGAAATTGAATCCAGCGAAGGTAGCATTCGGAGTTCCTGCCAAAAATCTACTGGGGTTCATTGTCAGCAGGAAAGGCATAGAATTAGATCCATCAAAAATCAAGGCGATTCAAGAGTTACCTCCCCCCAGGACCAAGAAGGATGTGATGAGCTTCTTGGGGAGACTCAATTACATCAGTCGTTTAATAGCTCAGTCCACAGTAATCTGTGAACCCATATTCAAGTTACTAAAGAAGGATGCCGCCACAGAATGGACGGAGGAATGCTAAAGAGCTTTTGATAGAATCAAGGATACTTGTCCAACCCACCAGTATTGGTTCCACCAGAGCCCGGAAAGCCATTGCTACTGTATCTATCCGTCATGGATGGAGCATTTGGATGTGTGTTGGGATAACACGATGCATGGGAAAGAAAGAGCAAGCTATTTACTACTTGAGCAAGAAGTTTACACCATACGAGGCAAGATATACCTTGTTAGAATGAACGTGTTGCGCTTTGACTTGGATTGCACAAAAGTTGAGGCATTACCTATCAGCGTACACCACGTACTTGATCTCAAGAATGGAACCATTCAAGTACATATTTCAGAAACCAATGCCTACAGGGAAACTAGCAAAGTGGCAGATTTTGCTAAGTGAGTTCGATATTGTGTACGTGACAAAGAAGGTCGTCAAAGGACAAGCTTTGACCGATCACCTCGCAGAAAATCCGGTGGATAAAGATTATGAACCACTCATGACCTACTTCCCTGATGAAGAAGTATTTTTTGCAGGAGAGGACATCTCAGAGTCATATGATGGATGGAGATTGTTCTTCGATGGAGCATCAAATTTCAAAGGAGTCAAAATTGGAGCAGTCTTGGTTTCAGAAACGGGTCAGCACTACCCAATCTCAGCCAAGATTAGATTTCCTTGCACAAACAACATGGCAGAATATGAAGCATGTATTCTAGGACTTAGGATGACTGTGGATATGAACATCAAAGAGCTTTTGGTAATAGGTGATTCTGACCTATTGGTTCATCAGGTACAAGGAGAATGGGCCACCAAGAATGTCAAGATCCTTCCTTATCTGCAATGTGTAAAGGAGCTGAGCAAAAGGTTTACGAAGATTGAGTTTAAACATGTCCCCGGGGCTCAAAACGAGTTTGCTGATCCTTTAGCTACTCTTTCCTCAATGATCTAACACCCGAATAAGAATTACATCGACCATATTGAAGTGGAGATACGTGACCAGCACGCATACTGTTTTCACGTAGATGAAGGGTTTGATAGAAAACCATGGTACCACGACATTATAAGGTTGCTCGAAGCAGGAGAATATCCAGAAAATGCCAGTAGCAAGCAGAAGAGGACTTTAAGGAGAATGGCCAATTATTTCTTCCTTAACGGAGAAATCCTGTATAGGAGAACCTCAGATTTGGGATTACTAAGGTGTGTCGATGCAACAGAAGCAACAAGACTGTTAGAGGAAATTCACGCAGGGACATGTGGACCCCACATGAATGGATTCACTTTGGCAAAGAAGATTTTGAGAGCTGGATACTTTTGGATGACTATGGAGAGGGATATCATTCGGTATGTACAAAAATGTTATCAATGTCAAGTTCATGGTGACTTCATATGAGTTCCGCCAAATGAGCTCAATGTGATGGGTTCCCCATGGCCATTTGCTGCTTGGGGCATAGACGTAATTGGACCCATAGAGCCTCCCGCATCAAATGGACACCATTTCATCCTGGTAGCTATCGACTATTTCATAAAATGGGTTGAAGCTTCAACGCACAAGGCAGTAACTAAGAAGGTGGTAGCAGATTTCGTCCGAAATAACATAGTTTGTCGGTTTGGAATTCTAGAATCAATCATAACAGACAAATGGGCCAATCATAATAGTGATCTCATGAGAGAGACTTGTGAAAGATTTAAGATCTCTTACTGGAACTCCACAGCATATCGACCACAAATGAATAGAGCAGTTGAGGCCGCGAATAAGAATATCAAGAGGATCCTGAGGAAAATAGTAGATAGTAGTAGAGAATGGCATGAGAAGCTACCATATGCTTTGCTCGGCTAACGCACCACAATCAGAACATCCAATGGGGAAACCCCCTACATGTTGATCTACAGTTCGGAAGCAGTGATACCCGCAGAAGTGGAAATACCTTCCCTAAGAATCATCTAAGAGGTTGGTCTGGAAGACGCAGAATGGGTTCGTCGCAGGATTGAACAGTTAATGCTCATTGATGAGAAGAGACTGGATGCAGTCTATCACGTCAACTCTATCAAAACAGAATGATCAAAGCGCTCAACAAGAAAGTCAAGCCTCAACGATTCACACCAGGGCAATTAGTATTGAAGAAAATATTCCCTCACCAAGATGAAGCTAAGAGGAATTTGTGCCAAACTAGCAAGGTCCTTACATGGTTCACCGAGTGCTCTCAGGCGGAGCAGTAATCCTCGCAAAAATGGATGGCACAGTGAGCATGAAGCCGATCAATTCAGATGCTATCAAGAAGTACTACATTTGAAGACAGTAGGACTAGTTGTTATTTCCTTGTACTTTTTGCATTTTTCTCTAATGTAAACAGAACTACGTCTCGACTTGACTTCCCACGGTACGGTACATAGGCAACCCACATCGGGTCCGGTCCTCTCTTAGAAAAACCAAAAATATTATCTTTCATGTATTTAGAACTATGATTGACCTGACTTTCCTCGGTGGGATACGTAGGCAATCCTCATCGGATTCGCTCCCTTTATATCTTTACTCTCATATTGTACTTGAACTACGTCATGAACTGATTCCGTTTGGATATGTAGGCAGCCTGAGTCAGGCTCGGTCAATGCATTTCATCTTTTCCATTTCCCTTGATGTACGTGAACTACGTTCTGACCTGATTCCGTTTGGATACGTAGGCAGCCTGAGTCAGGCTCGGTCATTGCATCACATATTTTTATTCTTCCTAATGTACTTGAACTACGTTCTGACCTGATTCCACTTGGATACGTAGGCAGCCTAAGTCAGGCTCGGTCAATGCATTATATGTTTTCACCTTTCTTTGATATCTTCGAACTACGTACAGACCTGATTCCCATTTGGGGATACGTAGGCAACCTAAAAGGTTCGGTCATACCCTTAGGAAAACCCTCCCCCTTTTTATAACGTACCTTCAGAGTAATCACCACATCTACAAAGAGATGCAGAAGCATCACCAGAAGCCGAAGCTACGAGAAGACTACATTTGGACCTCCTCAACAAATGGAAAAACTCGAATGGATTTCGAAACATGTCATAATCTAGAAAATGATGAATAATTACTATATATATGCGCCTAGTATATACAAAATATACTTATTTTTCTATATATATATATATATATATATTCATAATACTTTACTACCTTTCCACCTACTAAGTCTCCGGAATAGGAAATCGCGAGCAATTGAGGAGGTTTTGAAGGAATCCAGCGACAAGGCCAGGGTCCACAAGTCGACACAAATCAGCACCCTTCCCAAAACTAAGATTTTTTCTTTGAGCGCAGGAAAACAGGACCAAGAGAAACCCTGAACCAGAATAGAAGAAGAAGGACGATGTCGAGTCAAACTCATGGACATGATTGGAGAAATCTTTTGGCTATCACGACACCATAAGCCATATATTCTTTCCCTGCTCTATTTTAAAAATACTCTATCCCGATTCTTATAATTCTTAAAAGATTTTCATTTATGTCTTTGCAGGTACGTCTGAGATCTGGATCAAGTATCGAAGATAGAGGGACCTCATAGGACAAATAGGATAGTTTATTTCCTTCCAAATAACTCCGCCAATCGGAGATTGTCATCTAATTGCGTCGAATAAACTCTGCCAATCAGAGAATGCCGTCTAACTTCATCAAACTCCGTCAATCGAAGGTGGTATATAAGCAAACATCGTCAAACTCCACCAATTGGAGGTTGTACATAAGCAAACAAAATGACGCTCTACCGATTGGAGATTATATATAAGAAAACATCATCAAATTCCACCAATTAGAGGCATGCACATAAGCAAACAAGATGATGCTCTGCCAATTGGAGGTTGTATATAAGCAAACATCGTCAAGCTCCACCGATTGGAGCTTGTACATAAGCAAACAAGACGACGCTCTGACGATTAGAGCTTGTACATAAGCAAACAAGACGACGCTTCATCGATCGGAGCCTGTACATAAGCAATCAAAGCGACGCTCCACCAAGTGGACCATATACATAAGCAAGCAAAGCGATGCTCTGCCAAATCAGAGAATTGTATACCAACAAGCAAAACACGCTCCGCCAATCGGAGACTGCATCATAGCAAACATCATCAGAACTCCACCAATCAGAAGAATGCATGCTAGCAACATCCTCATTCGTGCATTAAGGACTGCTCCGCCAAACGTATATTTTATGGTTGATTCACCAGATGAAGTCTTTACTTTTCAAGTATTGCCCCGACAGTCGAGAGGATCTACTCTACAAGATTGCCCTGCCAGTCGAGAGGCTTTACTTTCGAGTATTGCCTCGCCAGTCGAGAGGCTTTGCTTTACAAGT
Source organism: Jaltomata sinuosa (assembly GCA_003996215.1). NCBI lineage: Eukaryota > Viridiplantae > Streptophyta > Magnoliopsida > Solanales > Solanaceae > Jaltomata > Jaltomata sinuosa. Next base: position 49,376 of record QJPP01000952.1, read on the forward strand.
GTTGCCTCGCCAGTCGAGAGGCTTTACTTTCAAGTGTTGCCCCGCCAGTTGAGAGGCTTTACTTTACAAGTGTTGCCCCGCCAGTCGAGAGGCTTTACTTCACAAGTTGCTTTGACTATGTCACATTCATTCCGCATAATGGAGACGTCGACAATCGTTTGAATATCTACACTCTACTATTTACATTACAATTTAATTTGTAATTTTGAACTGCGACAGGTACTTTGTGATCTTTTTGCCTGTTTTGCAGGACAACGCATTGCAACGTGAAACTACCCTCTAAGCAGCAAACTGGGGCAAGCTAGCGAAATGTCAAGCATCCCTAGCTACGTCAAGAATTTCTCCTCAAGACTCAACTCAAGCTCAATTCAAATTTGCTTCTATATTCCATAACTCTTCTTACATTCCAGTGTCATCGTAACTCGGCACTGGGGCAATTTTTATTTTTTTTTGAAGATCTGTGATCTTTTGTCCTACCAAAATCCTCAGTAGAAATTGCTACGGAGCGTTTCTCATTCTAAGATTTCCTTTAGAACTACATTCGGACTGATTCCCACATCTAGGGATATGTAGGTAAGCTTGGTTTAAGAACGGTCGTATCCACTCCATTCATGCTAAAATACTCTCAATCACCACCAAAAGATCTCATTGTTACCATAACTCGACACTGGGCAAATTTTGAAGTCGATCAAAATTTGCAAAGATTCAATTCACTCGAACTACATATGGCCTGACTTCTCATGAAACCCAAGATATGTAGGCATCTCGAAAGATTCAACTCAAAAAGTTTTGTTGGTCGGTCAAAATTGGGATGTGTCAATATTTCTTTGTCCACGCCTTCTCTACTCTCATCCATGGCCAAAGAAATGGGGCAACTGTTGACACTCAATTTTTGCCCTCCATATTATTTTAATAAATAATATATTTATAAAAATAAATATTTTAAAATGACCTTAGTGATTTGCCACCCATTTTTTAAGAAAACTATGTCATATGTATTATTTTCTATAAATTTAAAATATTTTAATAATCTACAAATATTTCTTTCTTGTTTTGAGTCGTTCAAAATTATTTTACGTCAAATAAAGTTTTTTAAAGAAATAAACCAATTTTGGTTAATTTTAATTTTTACTCTTGCAAATAAATATTTTTTCATAATTTAGGAAGCTTAATTATTTTACTAATTACTAATTAACCTTATTTTTTTACTATATTTTAAACTAATTTATATAATTTTACAAATTAATTATTTTCAATTTAACGAATTGTGGCTATTTTGTTAAGAAATTGGCTGCAATTGAAAATTTTAAAATAGCCAATTTGAGTAAAATAATGTGGCAATCTTAGACCCCTTTAATTAGCCAATCCATGTGTACCACGTAGGCATCACATTGATTTATGTTTCTTTGCTTTCAATCGTGGCCCTCCAATTTAATCCAACGGTCATGGATTTATCAAAAAAAAAATTATATATATATATATAATATATTATTTATTTTTTCTTTTAATTCTTATTCCGAATTAATTTTGACCGTCCGATCAGTTGATCGGACGGATCAAAATCAGTCAACAATTACCAAACCCCCAACGTCTCTTTCTCTCTCCTCCACCTCCCAATGTTTTCTCTCTCCTCTTTTCTCCAAAAACACGTTTCCCTTTTCCCCATTACCCAAAATGCGTCCCTCTTTCCCCAAAAAAACAAATCAGATGCGTTTTTTCCTTTTTCTTTCTCTTTTCTCTTTCTTCCCAACTCCCAATGTTCATCTTCCTTTCCCCTTTCTCTCCCATCTCCATCTTCCTCCATCATCTTCTTCCCAAAACAACCCCAAAATCTTCTTCTTTCTTCTCCCTCTCTTCTCTCTTACCCCAAATGGCCGCAAAACGCCACCAAATCGCTGCCCCTCATCTGCCATCTCTGCCGAGATTCCCCCTATTTCAGCCATCCCAACTCGTGATTTCAAGGTGGCCAGAAACCAGTCCCAAATTGGTGCAAAAACAATTTCGATTTCAAATCCGTCTTTAAGTTTCTCAGAGATGGGATTCGAAATTCAAATTTTGAATCTCTCTCCCTCTCTTTGTCACGTTTCTTGGGTTAATTTTTTGGGTTCAAATCCGGAATTTCAAGTAAGGATTTTTCCTATAAATAGTGGGTCTTTCACCCTAACAGAAGAAAAAAAATTATTCGAAAAAAGATTCAAGAATCCAACAAAATTCAAAACAAAAGGTCAGAAATTCGTAGGTCCGGAGTTACTCGAAAAACACACAAGTGGTTACATTCAAAAAGTCTCTTCTTTGGATTTTGAGTTCAAGCTTTGAGTTCGAGGTTTTTGGCCGGAGAAGTTTGACATCGACGCCCCTGTTTTGCTGCCCAACACAAGGTAAAAAAAATAAATCTTTCTTTAGTTTGGTTTCTGTTTTTTTTTCCTTTTATTTTCGTATGATATGTTTTTGTAAAGAATGTATTATTTGGTTTTATGTTGTTGACCGTGTGTGGCTGCCATATGTGAGAAACAATTTTTATTTTTTTTCGGAAACAAGATTGGGCAGTGAAGTTGTTGGATTAAAATTGGTAGTTTAAGTTCAATCTTTGTATTATGTTCGTTATCATTTTTTTTGGTTTGTTGGTTGATTTTCGCTTGAGATTGTAGAGTATGTAGTTGTCTCGCCTTGCCTTGTTCATAACTACGTATGGATGTCCGGGCATGAAAATAGGATATGTATGATATTTTTTACTTATTTTATTTTTAGGAAGATTGATAATTGGTGGATTAGATTCGTTAATATGATTTGTTGTCATTTTTGTTGGGTTGGTTGATTTTGTTTAGACCGGAAAAGTATATGTATGTTATGCTTGCATTTCTTGTAGTTTAATTTCTTAAGGTAGAAAAAGTTTTCAATAAGTTTAGTCATTTCGTTAGTCCCGGAAAAATGTTGTTTAGGATAGGAATGTACATATTATGATTATATATTTTTTAGCGTTTGTTAATATTGTGGTCTTGTTTGCACCTTAATCCTAGTAAAAAGTGATTGAATTAGTGTATAATGTTAAAAAGAGGGCTGCCAGTATTTTAATATTTTGGTTTTTAGCTCGGATGAATTTTGGGAATACTAACTTAAGGAATTCATTATAAGCCAAAGTAGTAATTTGGTTCCCTTTTAATCTTCCGGTTACTAGTGTTATCTTTCTGAAGTGCTTTGTTCATAGCTACTTATTTAATTGAAATGAATAAAAATAATAAAAATTTATATAGCTACTTTGTTGTGTACTTTGTTTTCTAATAATCGACTAGTGTTGAAGTTGTTTGTTTTACCTAAGATCGCTTGTTTATAAAAAATGAAACAAAATATGGTTACACGTCGTCTTTCATATATGCTTGTGTATTTACCAAATAGCATGTTTGTTTTCCTTATCACTTTATTATTAGCTTGGCATATTTCTACATTTTTTGCAAATTTTGTTATTCAAATTACTAATCCTTATCATCTTTTTTTGTGTTACATGAAACAACCGGAGAGCTGGAGTTCTCATTTGACACTCACTTTCGGACCATTATATTTGGGTCGAGCAACTATTAGGAACTATCGCGGTGCTCAAAGTCGTTCTTTAGAAGTTTAGTTCCTCCAAAGGAACTTGGCGTATCTAGCCCTTTACTCTTTTTTTTATTGCTTTTCTTTTATGCTTACTTGAATTGTTTTAACTAACCTTGTATTATTTGGATTTTTTTTTTTGTGATTTTGATTAACGTTTATTCTTCGGCTTATAGTTTCGTGGATTACTTTATTTAGTTTAAAATTTCGAAAGTGAGTTTCCTTCACTCTTTTAGTTTAGGCAAATATTTCGGGTTTCCCCTTTTAAATACTTTAAAAATTAGTGACTAAACACTTTCAAAATAGTAATAATAAATAGTAAATAAAACAAATTTTTCTTAAGGATTAATTAATGTAGGCTTGTTTCAAGGAAAACTTGTTTAAATAACTCGCGGTAGATTTTTAAAAATACTAATTAGTGATTCAATTTATTTCAAACGAATATTTAGTCATTCTTAGGCCGTAAACTATAGAATTCTTTATCTAATCTAGCCAAGCCATTTTTATATTTATTTACAACCCATGTATTATCTTATTCTAACTCCAATATTTTACAAATATTTTGGTTATACTCTATATATATTATTTTTTTGAGATTTTCAGATTTTTAAGGCCTCAAAACGCAAGGTATATGTCATATGCTATCTACTACAAGGTATATATTTATATTTTACTTACCCATCTTCCTACTTAAATTATACATATATTATTTTATCGCAATTACATTTACGTACATAATACTTTCTTTCATATCTAACGCATGTTTATTTTTCACTTTACAAATAAAAGTCTTCTTTATATGAAACAAATAATTTTCATTCTCTACTCAAGTATTCAAATTATTCTTTTACATGAAATATATTTACGAAATAAATATGATTTTTTTTATATTTTTCTCTATTACCGGTATACTTATTTCCTACATGTTTTTTTACTTATCCAAATCTTTTAAATAATAAACTTTTCACATGATTTCTTATATTTTAAATATACATACGTCATCTTTTTTTTAATAAACATGTCATAAACTTTCCCAAACTCTAAAAACTACATATATTTTTACCTTACAAAAGGTATATTTGTATAAATAATATGGGAAAATAGCTCAAGACACACCTAAACTATGGCTGAAATTGTTGTTACACACTCTAACTTTGTGGGGGTCCTATGACCCCCCTGAACTATTTTATAGTGTAATATTGTGGGTATTATTAGCATAGATGGACATGCAAGTGAACACACGTATAAGCAACAACTTCAAAATAGTAGATTGAAAGTAAAAATCACATGAAATTGGAATAATTTGTGTTATTTGATCAATAATCATGAAGATAAAGTTAGAGAGTTTTAAGAAAATTCTAGGGTTAATGGAAGATAAATTAACATTAATGAGAACTGACCCCTCTTTTTGATAGTGTGTGAAAGAACTTACTTTAGTTTGAGTGATTTAGTGGTCAAGCTAAGCTGATATTACCCTAAATATTACACTATAAAATAGTCTAGGGGGATCATAGAACCTCCACAAAGTTAGAGTGTGTAACAGCAATTCCGACCATAGTTTATGTGTGTTTTGAGACATTTTCCCTAAATAATATCTTCATTTTTTTACGTAGCTTTTTAAGTATATATTCTTACAAATCATAGAGTTATATATATTATAGTTATGATAAAAATATTACTATTAAATTTTTCATATATTTTTGACATATACATATGTGCATTTTCTGAAAATAAATATTTTATATTCTTTGTATATTGTAGTAGCATGTGTCATATATCTTGAACTTTCTTTAAATTAATAAAAAAGTGTTTTTATCATCTTTTTAAGCAAATAATGAACTATAATTTTCCCAAATATTTTCCTAAACTAAGTGTAAGGACTATCTTCGGATAGGCTTTGAGGGGTGCCTAACACCTTCCCCTCGAGTAACCAAAACCCTTACTCAGAATCTCAAACGTTTTCGAAAGACCAAAACAGAGTTTTAGAAAAAAATGGTTTCCTAAAATTTAGGTGGCGACTCTAAAAAATAAAATTTTCAGAACCAGAGAGTCACGACGACCATACGTTGTGCACTGTTTCGGCCGGTTCGAAATAGGGCGCGACATCTCCCCGGCCTCCCTGAAAGTTACCTCGCCTACTCTGTGGACGACCCCTAGCATAGCCACCTCTACCTGCTGGAACCACAGCCTTTGACTGCTGCTGGTCTGATTACCTGCCTGCCAGTGAGGGCACTCCTTGTAGGCCTGCTAGTAGAAATATAAGAAGCCCCTGGCCTCTAGGAGCTGAAAACTGCTGACTGGCTCCCGGACGACCACCTGTAGAAGCTGGCAAGGCTGACTAAATAGGACGAGAAGAATACACCTGCTAGTTGTGACCCCTGGAGTATGAACTACTGTAGTTACCTTTATTTCGGAACTTCTTGACTAACACCTTAGCCTGCTTAAACTGCTTGACCCCCTCCAATTTGTTCACATAATCCGTCACCTCATTAAAAAATTTCCTGCTGAGGTTATATGCACCGACAACACCTGCAACTCAATATTCTGGCCCTTCACAAATAAATGAATCCTCTCCTCTTTTGTACCCAGAAGCTGAGTAGCAAAATGGGACAAGGCATGAAATTTGGCTTCATAGGCTGAGACCGACATGTTACCCTGCTCAAGAGCCAGAAGCTCATCTTTTTATCGATTCCTCAAGGTGTGGGGCACATACTTCTCTAAGAAAAGTGCATGAAACTCCACCCAATTCAGCGGAGGCAAAGATGGTGGCCGACACTCTACATGAGACCTCCACAACTACTTAGCATCACCCTGAAGCTGGAAAGTGACGAACTCTACCCCATGTTGCTGCACAATGCCCAGATTATGCAGCCTCTCATAACAATTCAGAATAAACTTATACGCATTCTCTTTCTCAGTACCCTAAAATGTAGGAGGTTTCAGTTTCAAAAACTTAGTCAGCATCTCATGCTCATTCCCAGTCATAACCGGACATAGCATCGAACGGAAGAAGTCATCAGTAGCCGACGCCGCATCCATCCTGAGAGCCGTTGCAACTGTTGGCTGGGTGCCCAGAACCTGATCTGCAGTACCTGTGGGAGTAGCTCCAGCACCCACCAGCCCACTCAGAAAATTCCACACCTGCTGAAATGCCTCAGGCGATATAGGGGGAAGGCCTGCACCTCCAGCCGATGCTGCCTCCGCCTGTTCCGCAAGAACAACCTCTACTTCCTTCTCGATGTGATCCTGGGGTGGGGGAGGGGTCGCCGCTCTCGCTCATGTAGCTGCCTGAGCTCCACCCCTGGCGGGTGCTGCTCTCCTTCAGCCTCTGCCCCTGCCCTTATCCCTTCCTCTGACCGCTGGTCCCACTATTGGAACCGTCGCTCTCGCTCCGTTATTTTTGGTATTCACCTTCTGCGAATAAAAGAGTGAAAGAGATTAGATACCAATTTGTATCACCAGATACCAATTGAAATCGAGTTATACCACGAAGGAAGAAAGAAGTGATAGTTTCCTACAGTCCAATAGCCTCTCGAAGAAAAGTATAGACGTCTCCGTACCGTTTTACAAGATTCTAGTAGACCCATTTTGGTACGATGAGATCAACAAAATTAGGTCTCTGATATTATCTTTGTCACGATCCAAACCGCCGCGAGTGGCACCCACCTTTAATTCCCGGATGAGCAAACCAATAACCCCAAATCAATGCGTAGAGAATTTAACAGCTCAAAACCAATAACATTAAAATAAACTAACATTCACCATCAAAATACTAGTAAGACAAGGTCCTGTGAAAATCCCCCTGGAAACTGAACGTCATAGTACCAAAATATCTACAAAAAGTCTAGAACGGGGATGCATCCCTAAACGAAAACAAGAGTTTGAGTCCAGCAATAATTGGATTATAACTGAACTCGATGAAGACAATGTAGCCCGAAAGAAACAGCTCACCTTTGCACTCTGAAATCGCTGGGACTAGATCTGAAGTCGTGTAGGAGCCGCCGAAAGATGTCATGTACTCATAAAAATAAAACAAGTGCAGAATCAGTACACAACCACCGTGTACTGGTAGGATCATCGGCCAGCTCCAACAAATAATATAAATACAATAAATCAAAATTGAGTAAAGTAGCACAAACATGTAGCAACAACCAGTACCATAATTTCAGGCTCTCAGCCTACCTTCTAACTTATCAACCACATGAAACGGTTCAACAATCATTTAAGAAGGAATAATAATCAAGACATTTACCCTTTTTTATTACCCGGATCAACTACAGATCCCTAGACCAACACCTAGTGTTAACATGCAATGCCCGGTCCACCCTAGGACCAACCCCATATTTAAGTATAACAACCCGGTCTCTCAAGGACCAACATAATCAATCACAGATTTAACAATCAACCCGGTCCACTCATGAAACTATCGATAAAACACATTCAATAATGCATAATTAAATCAATACCAAGCGTGGTACCCGAGTCAACTGATATAGAATCTATACTAGGCATAGTACCCGAGCCAACCATTAGTATCTCGTATCAGGCGTGTACTCGAGCCAAACGTTAGTATCCCGTATCAGGCATGGTACACGAGCCAATCAGATATCACACAAAACCAACGGTCAATACTTAAATGAACAGAAACACCTTATAAAACCAACAAACAATAATCAAGTTCATTTCACATAATTGACACCCAAGTACTTGGACATTCATAACATCCTTTCCTAAGCATGAAAGCACATATATTACTAAGCTATAGTTACATGTATATACATTGATTTGGCAAGACAATAACCATCACCTACCTCAAATAGCTTGAAACCTTACTGGACCGGAGCCTTCCCATTTCCGGAAGCTTTCGCTTGTTCTTGGTCTAAAAACAAGTACACAATATACTAAAATCAGTCCAATGACCTAATATTACTCGGATTATACAAAATTCCAATCCCCAAGCCAAACCATAATCATTTAACCCATTCTCAAACTTTTCCACCATTAATTTATCCTAAACTACCATTTTTACGATTACATTTAGCGAACAATGGTGTTTCTAACATGCATAAGCGATAATAAACATCACCCACGGATTACACAACCTAGAATCCCCCCTTTTCCCCGGATTCCACATTCTTAGGTTAACCCAAACCTTCCCCCAAACCCGTAATTAACGATTGTACTACGTAAAAAATATAGTACTAAGTTAGGGGAGCGAAATCCTTACCTTTAGGACGAAATTTGGTGGAAAGCTGCCTTGAAATCGCTAAAATCGCCTTAACCCTTCCCAAAACGTTCTTTAGAAAATCTGAACGTTTTTTGAGAAGTTTCTGCATTAATCTCAACTCAGTCCGCTATAGCGGTCCGTACACTGCTATAGCGGTGCCTCCATAGCACAATCGATCGTTATGGCAGTACTAACTGATGCTGACTTCCGCTATAGCGAGAATTTCTCCGCTATAGCGGTCACCACGATAGCACAATGTCAACCGCTATGGCGGTTGACACGGGACAGAAACTCAGAAAATCTCCCAAAAATGCCCATTTTATAACACACCTTAAATCCTGACATTTTGGAACAACTCCTTCACATCAACCTTAATACAAGAGTTCTACTTACCCAAATTCATTTTCCGAAAAGTCCCCCGAACTCCTTAATGTCTTAGCTAACGGAAAAACTAGCACCACAGAAGATACATTACTCAATCCTCACCCGAATTGTCCTAGACGATACCTCATTCAGAAATCTTCAGAGACTAGCCTAGCCCAAAATTTTCAACTCCCAAATTCGAAAGTTTTCTAATCCAAAACTTGGCACGGAAGGTTTACCCATAACGATGGACCCGATCGTTACACTATGCTACTAATTGTCACATCGATTTAAATATCTAAACTTTTTTTCCTTGAAAATGAGATTTAATTTTATGACCCACAACTTTAATGCTAAGTATATGATAAAATCGAGTAGTGTAGATATTAATTTACTTACTTTAAGTAAGTGCGTTTTTGCAACTTGTTAAATTTGATGTTTTACGCATGACGTAAGTGGGGTTCAAAGTTCAAGAGCATTTACCTCCGAGGTCATTTTTATAAATCACTTCAATCATGTAATTTTCTAAATTAAAAATAATCAGTAGTTATATAATTCATGTATAATATGTATATAATTATGTATAAGTATATAATCTATATATATACTGCTAGAAAAAATAACAATTACCCCTTTTCAAAATAATCGAATATACTCAATAAAATTGGATCGATTTTAAGAAAGGAACAATGACACAAAATGGCCATTTGGTGAAAAAATTTCAACTGAATGGCCCAAGAAATTAAAATTTTAAATTGTAGTAAATTTTAGAATTTTTTCATTGGCCTCCCTTTCTTTTTGTTCATTTTTTTTAATTTATAATAATTATACAATTTTTATACACACCATATATAAATATTTATCTGAAAAAAGTAAGCTGAAATTAAAGAAGAAGAGAAAGTATGATGACGAGAGAGAGAGAGAGGGGGAGGTGAAAGAGGGAGTATAAGTGAGATTTTAAGACTTGACTATAAGTTATAATTATTTTAAGTCTAGAATATATTTAGGAGTATATAAGCCAAAGTTGGACCACTTAAATTTTTGATGCCCACACCATGTCTTCTTTCCCTTTAAGAAAATCATATTGGACCGTTCTCCATGCTGGACTCAATAGAAGTCCATTGCATTCTTGGGTCCAGACTTGTTTTTGCTTTTTTTACCCCTTTAATTATTTTTTCTCTAGTAGGAAATTATGTAATTTGTGTAAGGAGAAATGAAAAAATAAAGTTCACACACTCCTATTTAATCTGTATTAAGAGCCTTCCTGGCTTGACTTAGTTTATGTGTTTTTAAGTTAAAATAATTTTTAGTAACTTTATAGTGTTTTGAATAAGATTAAAATATATTTTTAAATCTAAATAATAAAATAAGTCAAAGTCATAAGTTAGACTTATAACTTATGGCTTATGCTTGTTATAAGTCCATTCACACAAACTCTAACTTTTTTCAAATATTTAATTGATAACGGTATAGGTAAATTTCAGACAAAATTGCTCCTCCTTCACGTATTACAATCTTAAAGTAGTGAGTCTTGAATTTCAAATATGAATTTAAATCAAGTAGATGTTATTGAAAAAACTTTAAAACATTGGCAGGAATAAAAATTATCAATTCAAACTTCTGAAAGCTACTTTTAGTTTCTAACATATATATTTGAAATTTTAGATATTGGTAGTTCAATTTCAAACATACATGTCTGAAATTCGACAACACATATATAGATAGTTTGGCCTAGACAAGCAAACAAATTTCGTATCTTCATACTAAGTTTTTAAACTTTATTTTGAATTGACTAAACTTGCAAAATTGATAATTTCAGATCGTGATTTAAATGGGGTCACAAAATTAGCTATCTGCACACTTATGCCTTTCAAATTTGTATATCAAAGATACCACAATGTATATCATCCGTATAGTTGACTAGCAAATACAATTAGTTTGATCACCAATCATTCCTTAACAGTTGCTACCTTTTGTGTCTTATATTATGATTATCACAAAAATACATGTTTGATTTCTTTCTTTTGGTTTGTTCTTTTATTTGTGTTACTTGAGTCAGGTTTTTCAAAATCAGCCTCTCTACCCCTATAAATATGATCACAAAATTGACTATCTGCACACTTATGTCTTTCAAGTTTGTATATCAAAGATACCACAATGTATATTATTTGTATAGTTGATTAGCAAATGTAATTATTTTGATCACTATTGCTATCTTTTGTGTCTTGTATTTTGGTTATCACATGAATTTGCTGTTGTTATTATTTTCCTTTTCTATTTGTTATGTGATGCTCCCTCTGGTACATGTTTTATTTCTTTTCTTCGGGGATTGTTTAATGTGAGGTATAAGGTATAATAGTTTCGGGATAAAATGCAAGATTATTTTATCTGGCGTTTGATTGGTGGTATTAGCTAGTTCCGAAATTATTTATTCTACCATTTATATTATAGTGATGGAATAAGTTATCCCATATATATGATGGAATAACTAATCCCGTGATAATTTGTTCCCAATTAAACGACTCCTTAGTTTGTTCTTTTATTTGTGTTACCTGAGTCGAATCTTTTAAAAACAACCTCTCTACATTTGTTGTTTATGTGCATACCATCTTTTTAGATTTCACCCCGTGAAATTACGCTGAGTATATTATTGTTGTGGTCGGTTTCCCTTCCTTAGAAGCTAGAAGTAGATGGATCAGGCCTAATGCAATTGGGTGCATAGCCAGCCATTTGGGCTTAATTCTGGTCGGTGACACATCAACCGTCTAAACTGTCTTTTCGTAGCAATTGATGAACAATCTTGCTCGATCTCTACTCCAATCTCCCCTAAAAAGTTTACAAAATATATAACTCCAATCACTACTATACTGCTGTAAAATCAAGAAAATCATTGAAACCCAAAACACCCAATCCCTTAAAAATCACTCATTTTCAAGATTTGTTGATAGATCTACTGTATTGGGTTTTGGTTAATCCAGTGTATTATCTTGAATCTTATGGGTATTTGAAAAAATGGGTTGTTGACATTGAAGTTATGTGATGGGTTTTGGATCCATATTTGGTGGATTTGTAATGAAGAAATGTTGTTTGTTGTGGAGATTCAGTGTGTTTTATGGTACTTGAGTTGATTAGCTGATTTGGGTTGGTTTGGAAGTTTGAAAATTTTCTTTTTTTTTGAAAGAATTGGATTGTTTGTGTTGGTTTTGATTTGGAGTTTTTGAGGAGATGATGTTTTGGAGGGAAAGGGAAAGGGAGACCAAAGAGCAGAATGGTGGTCCACCTTGTGGACAAGTGAGGGTTCTTGTTGTGGGAGATTCAGGTACTTGAGCTACAATGCAAATGTTTTTAGTTTTCATCTTTTCATTCTATTAGTTCGATAGATTTATCTACTTCCAATTTTTCTTTGTTTACTTATGCATCTTCCTAGTTATGTATCTTCTTGAACTTGGTTTCCAGTCTGTAGCTCAGAGTTTGATGGTAAAATATAGTTTTTTGAGACACTGGTGCTAATGGTAAAATATAATTGCATAGAGTCAGAAATCATTGAAGACCGGAGATAACAAATACTCCCTTCATCCCAATTTATGTGGCACCGTTTGACTTGACACAAAGTTTGAGCAAGTAAGAAAGCTTTTTGAAATTTGTTGTCTAAAAGCCTCATTGACCATTTTGTGTGGCTAGAAATGGTAAAACAGGAATTTTAAAGTTAAATTGTTTCCAATTGTAGAAAGGTGACATTCTTTTAGGACGGACTGGAAAGGGAAGTGTGTCACATAAATTGGGATAGAGGGAGTAGATGCTAGTAGTATGAGGTCTCTGATTTATGGACATAGCTCCTTTTAGGCTGCACTCAAGGATGTGGCTTAACTATCAATGAAGTGGGTGAAAACTATGGGAAATCAGGGTTCAAAATCCCAACAGAGACAGGACACGTGGTTATTTCTTCTCGTCTTCTTAGGCCTTAGTGCAAAGAGTTACTCGATGCATGTGAAAGTGATGGTATTTAGCGAGTGCTCGGTGGAATAGTTGAAATGTGCACCACTTGCCCAGACACCACCTTTATCCAAAAAAAAAAGACAGAGGTTCTTTGACTTCTCGTAATTTGGAAAATTTAGTTCAATACAAGGTGATAAATACTAGTTCATTTAGAATCTAAGAGTTGCTATTTTCTATTGTTATTAAAGAATTGGTAATGAGACGTTAAGCTGTTTGTAACTGTAAGAATTTTTTTCACCTACTAAATTTGGATGATATGGGTACTACATACTGTTACATCCGTTTGAAAAAACATAGTAATGATTGATACAACTCATTTAATGTGATCACGTCTTTACTATTGTGTTGCAGTTTGGTTCATAGCTGTCATGAGATGATTGCTAATATGTCAGAGGCTATTGAACACCATCTTAAGGGTTATTTGGTGATGGCGTAAGTGTGTGGGGAAAGCTGATTATTAAGAGTAGAAAAATATAATTCTTTTTACAACGATATATTTATTAAGAAACAGATAAAATGAATTTCTTTCGATATTATGATGACAACAGATATTGGTGCATGTATTCGTCCTTAGAAGTATGTAAAACCTAAACATTAGCCGCATTTGCTCATAAATCATCATCTTCTGGGGTTAGTGGCTCAATCCAAAATGTATCAATATCTTTTGGGTATCATCATTTTTTTTGAGGTTGAAATGAAACGAATGTTTTGGATATGATCTTCTGAATGCCCTCTGTATAGTAAAAACTAAAAAGTCAATTGATATTGTTTGCTGAATTTCTTTCCTTGAACATCCATTAGGTTGCATGTTCATAGATAAAATGTGACGAAGCACTTTAAACTGCAAGTTTCGTTAGTTGTCGATTACAGTGTTTTATGATGTTTAAATCAGTAGTTAGTACATCTTATGCATTAAGCTCCTGTGGTAGTTATATCTAATGCATTAAGCTCCTGTAGTAGTGACTTTGTTAACTTAGCAGAAGTTCCGAAAGTAAAATATGCCCCTATTCGGCGTTCTCTGGCCTTTCAGCCAAATATGCAGCTCCATTTATACATAGGGTGAATAGCCTGTGCACCAGGACACAGTGGATATGCCTGAATTCTCTAAAGTTCTCCCTGAGATATTCCTCTAACTTTGGAACATCTTGCCTTCTAAAGATGTTTCAGAGTGAACCACCTTCTATATCCTCAAATACTTCACTTTTTCAATCACTGGGTTATCTTTGCACTTATCACTTAATTCCTGCACTTGCTTCATAAGTGCTTGTAGTATTGATTGCACCATTTGTTACCACCTCAGCACTAGCCTCTCCCTCTGGCTCGATCAGGAAGCAGATGCAACAAGTGATTGATTGTCACAATTTGGGTCACTACTCAAGTTCTGAACTGCAAATAGATCTGTAGTCCTTTATCTATTCTACCTCATCTCTCACGTTGGACAGATCGGACCCTCAATCAACTCAGATGATGCTTCATTTTTCACATTCTTTCTTGTCCAGGGCCATCTGAAGTTCACTTTTATTTTGGGCAGCATGTTTTTCTTTTAATGTTCCCTTTTCTGGAAGCTGGTCAGGAGTCGGATTATTGCTTGAGTATGTGTCAACTCATTCACCGCATCAGACATATCATGATGCAGCTTAGTCACAGATTCTAAATGCCCCAGCTCCTGAGGAACTCATAAGCAATAGATATATATTGTCCCAGTTCACTTTAACAACCCTTTTTGCAATTTGACAGCAAGATTTAGGTAGCCACTTTGTGGATGCACTCCTTAAAAGGCAATCTACTAAGAAACTCTGTGCCATGACGAGGTAATCAGATGGAGGCCAATCTTTCAACTGCAGAATCTGGGGCCAGCCAGCATTATCAAATTGACCTTTCCATATATCCCATGAAAAATTGTTGGATGTTAACTTCTACCTCACACCAATCTAACCAGTTGATAGCCATGACATCCAAAAGAAGAGGATGGCTTATGTTCATTATCTGGCAACATGCTCACCACGTTACCATGGGCTCCCAGCTTAACCCTGACGCAGTCTCTAGCACATTATCAATAATCACCGGCACCTTTCACCCAATAACACTGAAAATGCTTTAGATCCTCCTGATGAAGATCTTTAGCTGCTGGATAGTATAAATAATTGTCATCAAAATCGTCACGAGATGCTTCTTTATGCAATTTATTTTTCTGCTTATCATTTTCATCCACTGATTTCCTACATAAGCATGGCCACCGGGGAATTTCAGGCATGTGTTCCAATTCAAATCTTTTTGCAATATCTTCAGCTTTTCCCAACAACTCAGATACTAATTCTTTTGGCTTTGTCAGCAGGCACTTCAGCTCTAAAATTCCCTTAACCATGTACAACTCCATTTTGCCTCTCTTCCTTTGCTTTACTGAATTTTTGTAAAAGTAAAATTCTTCACATTGGGAGTTCTTATTGTTTCAGCGAATTCCAAATTAAGCTTTGAATGACCAGGTCAAAATATTCAAAGCAGCTCCACTCTATGACATAAAGCCTGTAACCAAGTAATGTGGTCAGCTTATGTTAGAAACTGTACTTTACTGAGCTGCTTTTAACTAGGAATGCTTCAAAGTCCAAATACCACTTGATAAGTGTATTGCATCGATCCGCTATATATTTATATTTGCTTTTCCCATTCCGAGCTTTGATTTTTCCACTTAAATAAGCTGGAATAGCATCATGCTCCTTGACATGGAGTGTGGAATACTGCATCAAGAGATTGTCCTTTCCCCCGGCCTCTCCCCCTTCTCTGTTTTTCTCTCTCTTCCGCTTAGGTAACACTTTGCTGAAATGGATTATCAGTCAGTGAAATCCTACAAATCTTTAAAAAAATTGACAGATCAGTCATCTGAAAGTGGTTATTGTCTTATTTATGAATCAAAATGCAGATGAGTATATGTCAAGTAATGTTTAATTGAAGTTTCAGCTTTTTATCGTCTATTTTAAAATACTTAGACAGTTAGACTAATTGAAGCCCTTTTGGGGGTTTCAGTTAAAAAGATACATTGAAGCTCTTTTGGAGTTTGACCATCATATATGTAACAGATGATGCACGGTATCATACTGGGCCTGGAAGCAAAATAAGTTGCTAGTAATTGAGATTCCACTTCAAAAAATGACTCCGTAGCTCCCATATTTGTCTTTATTTGTGTGAAGGAAGAATTACAACTTACAGCTTCTGTGGTTCCTTTAATAGTCTTTGTGGATCGCCATTTTATTGGAAAAAAAAGCAACAGCAATAAAACAAAATAGCTTTGAGGATCACCACTTAAAATTTGTTGTGGGATGGAAATTTATGTAGTTGGGAAGATAGTGAAAATAGTGGCTCCGTTTAATGCTTCTTACTTTTCTTGTGTTCGTTTTGCTTTCACAGTCGTGCTTGGCTTTAGCCTTTATGAAAAGTCTTGGATACATCAGATGAAGCACGAGTGGAATGTTTAACTGGGCACACTAGGTTTTAGTCATCAAACAGAGATCAAACAGAATCGTGTTGATAACGTGTTATAAAATAATAGTAAACTATCAAGGCAACAAGAGATATAGCCAAAGAAGTTGGAGGGATAGGGAGAGATTTTATTTCTCTTCAAACTTGATGTACAAATGAACTGAATTGACTTCCTATTTATAGAAGAACAGAAGTTGTTGTGTAACACATTTCACCAAACTTGCATCACAATTATTTTATAACATATCGTGCTGATAACGTGTTATAAAATAAAAGTGATGTACTAAACTAAAATAACAATATGTCGAGAGGGAGAGAGTATCAAAATTAGTATTACTTTTCTTTCCACTTCTGTTTTTGCATTTCTTATTACAAAGGAAGGCTATTTATAAGTCTTGAAAAATACTTGGGCACAAAGTATGCCATGGGCCCCACTTACTTGGGCACAAAGTTGCCCACTAACTTGTGCCCATTTGGTATCATATTTCAGGCCATATCTTTCTTTGATGAAATGTATCACTGAACTCAACCGTACACAATACATCATCTAAAATAATTTGCATCCTACGGACATCACTAGGATTTTCGTTTTTACATGGACATCCAAAGAAGAGTTGTAAAACGGATGTCCATCACTTTGCGCCCCAATAAGTGGGGCCCATGGCATATTTTATGCCCAAGTATTTTTGAAGGCTTATAAATAACCCTCTTTTGTAATAAGAAATGCATGAAAAAAAAGTGGAAAGAAAAGTAATACTATCTGTTTGTAAGCTGTCTGCTTGAGCTACTTGCAAGTTGTCTGCTTGATTTTAAGCTTATCCAGGAAACTATAGGGCTCATGGCATACTTTGTACCGAAGTAATTTTTGCTTATTTGATTGCAAGCTTATTCGATTGCAAATTTATCCAATAAACTATGTATTTAAATGGATATCCATAATACGGTGTATTAAGGACAATAGATGCGATTTTACCTTGGAACTCAATGGTCAACCATGCTTCAAGCGTGTATGGGATTCGGAAGCTACGACACTAGTAAATTGTCATGTTGGGACATTAATTCGGATAGACACATTCTCTGCAGGGATATGTGACTTAGTTATCCTTTTCAAATTAGTAAATGCATCTGGCATTTGATTTGCTATTTTCTGCAAATGGATGATCCTTTGGACCTCCCGTTCCCATACAGGGAATGTGGATCAAAATGAGATAATGAGGAAACTTTCCACGTAGAAATATGTAGTGAATTATCATTAGTATGATCCTCGTTCAAAAGATAATTCAGGTCAAATGCTAGAAGCATTTGCTGACCCAAAGTTAATCTCAAATTTCAGCTGCAAATGCTTCTATTTAATGTCTCGGAAGGATAGAGTCTACGTCATGCATGAAGACGATTCCAATTGCAATAAGGAGACAATGTGCTCTTGAAGAACTAGGACATAACACTTCATGAAACCTCATGAGAGGTTCAGGTACCTGAAAATAATGAAGTGATGAGATCTCAGTAAGTTATGTCGCGTTGCGAACTGATACAAAATGATATCTCGTCGACGACGCTGTACTCTTGTTCCCTTAACCAAAGTTTTATCCTATTGGGTTTTCCTGGTAAAGTTTTTAATGAGGCAATTAACAGTGCATATAACTAGATATGTGTACTCTTTTTCTTCATTAGGATTTTTTTCTACTGGGTTTTCCTAGTAAGGTTATTAACGAGACACATTATCTATTAATGAACATCCAAGGGGGGTGTTATAAATACATTGTATTGTGGATGTCCATTACACAGTTTATTGGATAAGCTTGCAATCGGATAAGCTTGCAATCAAGCAGATAACTTGCAAGTAGCGTACATAACAACTTCTGTTCTTCTATAAATAGGAAGTCAATTCAGTTCATTTGTACATCAACTTTACAGAGAAATTAAATTTCTCTTTCCAACTCCGTTGGTTATATCTCTTGTTGCCTTGATGGTTTATTATTATTTTATAACACGTTATCACCATGATTTCTACAACAAATTTTTATCCATGTAAACATTTAGGGGTCGTTTGGTAGAGTGTATTAGAAAATCTAATGCATACATTAGCTTTGTGTATTAATAATACCTTGTTTGATATACTTTTTCAACCTATGTAACACGCTATTGTGTATTGAGCTATGTATTACCAATACCATGGATTTCCATGTACTAGTAATGCAATAGGTTCTAATGCATGCATTAGAATGACTAAAGACACAATTGTCCCTTAAAACCCTTTCCACATCATTTCTACCATATTTGTGGAGGATATTTTTGTAAACCATTTTTTTTAGAAATTACGCAATGCATGTTATTTTTAATACACCAAACCAAACACTGCATAAGAAAAATCTCAGTATAACTAATGAAAGCATAACTAATACCAGCATTACTAATACACCATATTCTGCACTATTCTTATTACACTCTACCAAACAACCCCTTAGGTGTCGATGCATTAAAAAAATTAATGCATGCATTAGCTTTGTGTGTTACTAATACCTTGTTTGGTACACTATTTCAACCTATGTATAACAAATGCAAATTAGTTATACACTCTGTTTGGTATTATGCTATGTATAACTAATACATGGGAAATCATGGTATTAGCAATACAAAGGGTTTTGCATGCATTAGCATGGTTAAAGACACAATTGCCCTTCAAAACCTTTTCCACATCCTTTCCCCCGTATCTGTGGAGGGTACTTTTGTAAGCAAATAATTTTTTTTAAAACTTTATGCAATGCATGTTATTTTTAGTATACTAAACCAAAATACTGCATAAGAAATAATATCAACATAACTAATGCAAGCATAACTAATACCTGCATTACTAATACACCCTATTCAACACTATTCTTATACACCCTACCAAACGACCCCTTACTTTTTACATGGACATCCGATCGGGAGTGTTGTAATATAGTGTTGGATGCCCATGTGGCTCATAGCTAATCTTGAATGTCCAAGTAGATGGGACCCATGCACGGTAGCAAACATCTTTGCCCAAGTAACTTTGTTTCCTGAGGTTTATAAATAGCCTTTTACTCATATTAAGCAATATACAAAGAAAAGTTATTCTCCCTCTCTCCTTTTCTTGTTATTTGCTTTTGTACTCCCTTAAAGCAAAACGCACACAGGAAAAGTAAGAAGCATTAAATGGAGCCACTATTTTCACTATTGTGCTTGGCTTTAGCCTTTATGAAAAGACCTGGATACATCAGATGAAGCACCGGTGGAATGTTTAGCTGGGTACACTAGGTTTTAGTCATCAATTTATATAATCCAAGTTCATCCTGATGTAGTCTTCTTATTAAGTGTTCAAGTCTTTCCTGTTTGGTATTAGCATTTTTCCTGCGAATTTTCAGACTTTGTAAGAAGTTCAGGATATTAGCTTCTCTCTTTTTATTTATACACAGTGATTTCTTGTTTTCAGCTCCTGTTTCACCACTTTTCTGCTTAATATTTTCTGGTAGGTGTGGGGAAGACTTCTCTTGTTCATCTGATTCTCAATGGTTCTTCCATCGCTCGTCCTCCTCAAACAATTGGCTGTACAGTCGGAGTAAAAGTATGATTCACAGATAATTTTGTTCTACCTATACCATGAATTTGTGCTGAGAATGCATGTCCATATCAAAACTAATTTTTTTCCTGGTTCTTCTGTAAAGCACACTACTTATGGAAATTCTGGTAGCTCCTCAACTAGCATAAAAGGTGATGGTGAGAGAGATTTTTTTATTGAACTCTGGGATATTTCAGGACATGATCGTTACAAAGATTGCAGATCTCTGTTCTACTCACAAATTAATGGTGAGCAACTACTTGCATCTTTTAAACTGTTTTATATGCCTATTTTTTTTTCCTTATGCAAACATGTACAAGTTGCAATATCTATTCTGGATGACCTATAGCTGATACCTGATCATTAATGTCAGAAGATGGTTAAAGCACGAAAATGTTCTAGATAACTGATTATGTTTGTTTATTTAAACAGAAATCAGAGATGTTTTCACATGTTTGTTGTCATCAAATTTTTTGTTCCTAACATTTTCCTTCATTTTGGAGAGGTTAATGGATGACTCTCTTTCTGTGAAGTATACGTTCTGATGATAGTCGGGTGAAATCATTTTTATTTCCACTCGAGGTGTTACTTTTGTATACTCTCTCTCTCTCTCTCTCTCTCTAAGGCGGTGGGAAGAGGTCACTTTTTATAACTATTCATCCTGGTGATAGTCGGATGAAAACTAATATGGACGATTTTCAATTTCCACTTTAGGTGTTATCTTTGTATATGATCTATCTCAAAGAAGGACAAAGACAAGCTTGCAGAAGTGGGCTGTAGAGATAGCAACAGCAGGGACATTCTCGGCTCCTCTAGCTTCAGGAGGTCCTGGTGGTCTCCCTGTTCCTTACATTGTCATTGGCAATAAAGCAGATATCGCTGCAAAAGAAGGTGTTAGAGGAAGCAGTGGCAATCTTGTTGATATGGCTCGGCAGTGGGTTGAGAAGCAAGGTCTACTTCCTTCTAGTGAAGAGATCCCATTGACTGAGAGTTTTCCTGGTGGTGGAGGTCTTATTGCGGTAATTTTATACAACACAACTTGTATTGATTCACAATTAAGAACTTTTAAAGAGTGATGCATCTTGTTTTGTTATGAAAAACAATTGTCTTTCAGGCAATATAAAATTTCTGATGCTTAAGCTGTTACTGCGGAAGGGTTCTTACTTATTTTATCCATGCTAGTACGTTAAGATCAGCTTGTTTTTGTAGTCTCACACAGTGTTCACCCTTGTCAAGCCAAGTCTTTATTGGCATAGCAATATAAGTTTTCATCTTCTTCTCATTGGGTTAAAAATGTACTTAAGGCTAGCAGCCTAGGGAGGTGCATGCATAAAGGTTTTGAATTCTTTTCTTATTTAAATCTGAAGGAAATTACCTTTACCCTATTCTCAAACCTTCTCCTACCCCTGTGCATTTTCTTGTGTTTGAAGAGGAAAAAAATTGGTTGCCTGCTACCAACAGTCTTGGTAATTATCTGGATGGGAATAGCTATATTTCATTTTTGTATATATAGTTTAGAATATAAAGCTGACAGTCTTGTACATGAAGAAAGAAATTGTTGATTTAAATAATTTGCCAATTGAACCAAGGGGACAAGATGCGTTTTCCTTCTTCCACTTGGTTTTCATTTTCTCTCTCCCTTTCTTCGTTTTTTCATTCTTGAGATTCTCTGATCATGCTTTATTATTGGTTTGGAACTAATTAGATTTGAATAATTGCTAGATTAATTGGCAAATCCCTTTTTTTGATCCATCACTTTATTCTTCTTCATGGCTAAGCTTTTACTAGTTACATGTCTCAGTTTCATTAGTAGAAGAATGTTCTTGTAGGTCTAAGCTGATCATCGACGTGTTTTCAGTTTGACAAATTAAAGCAGTTGTTTTGGTCTTACTCATCATAGGCTATCTTTTCATTACATTGCAACCAAATCCCCAAAAAGAACAAGGAGAAAAGAACAATAGCTACAGTGTTATATTGGGTAATCTGAAGCTTTTAAAGAGAAACTTTTAGCTTCTGTTCTAATAGAAAGCTTATAAAATAAGCAGCTTATATTTCCTAGCAGTTGATTTTTATCTGAGGAGCCTGCTAATTGTGAGGATACTTGCCAGTGAATGTCGGTTTTTCTGTAAGAATTATGGTAAACATGAAGAAAAGTGGGTGCAGTGAGTTATGGTCATGCACTCCAGCCTATTATCAAATTGAAAGATAGATATGCTTTCTCTATATCCCAGTTGCTTTCTTTTACCCTTGCCCCCCCAAACCCTGCCCCAGCAACTCTCCTCGAAAATTTTAAACATGCATCCGGCTGTAATAAGTGTTGTGATAAATAATCATGAGTTCATGACGAATGTTGAGTTTATCTCATTGTTTATACATGTCCTTCATAAATGGTGAATAAGAAGTTCAATTTTCTTTTTAAATGAGTGTCGATAGATTTACTTGTGTAATGTTTTTCATCCCTTGAAATTTGCAGGCCGCTAAGGGAGCAAGATATGACAAAGAAGCTGTCATGAAGTTTTTCCGCATGGTCTGTATTATATTGCTTTGCATCTAAAGTGAGATTTACTTAATCTATCCTACATTATTGAAGTGTGGGGTTCACATTTTTCAGTTAATCAGGAGGAGATACTTCTCAGATGATCTACCTGGTCATCATTGGTCTACCCCAGTTCAGAAACCACTGCAGGGATCGAGCGAAATTTCAAATGATGATGATCACTTGTATAAAAGTAAAAGTTCAAGGTATGCCTATTGAATTTGGTGAAAATTGGTTGCTGTTAAAGCCTTCTATACTTGTAGAAAAACACCTTCCATCTATTGTTGTCGACCATTGGTTGATGGTCACTGACTGTGAACTATGAAGGATTGTGGGACAAAGCAACCTCTCTCAAGTCTCTTCCAAAATTACGTGTTATTTTGCATTATATGCTCTTATTTGATGTTTCAATGGTAATAAGGTCTTTTTTCTCTTCATGTTGGACGTGAACATAGTTAAATGCAGTGTTATCAAAAGCAAAAAACGCAAAAACGCAAAAACGCTCTAAGGTTCGTTGGGGCTTTTAGCGCAAAGTGCAAACAAAGCGTGGTCTTTAATGAAAAAAGGCGCAAAGGGAGAAATAATACAAATATATAGGTTTAGTCCAAGACTAATAATAAGCATGAATAACAAATATATGAACAAAGAACTTAAATAAAATTATGATAAAATGAAATGTCAATTGTTTAGTGTCGCCTCTTCAGAAGAGGCTCATTGGCAAGAAAAAATATGCCTTAGAACCTTGATGACGACACTGAAGCGCACAATAAGCGAGGCGAAACGCTCAACACGTTTTGAGCCTCACTTCAAGGCTTAAGCGCGCCTTTTGACAACACTAGTTGAATGTCTACCTTCCTAAGAGTGTTGTAAACCTTGGTGTTCCATCACCCAAAAGAAGTGGTGCTTGGCATGTGGCTGTTTATGGTGAACTTCCCAAGTGTTGTGGACAGAATGTCATGATCACCTCGAATAAGCTAGATAGATAACTCCTATTTCCTAAGTAAGGGGAGGAGAACGGGAAAAAGGATCACGTCAAAATATTTTGATAGCTGTCCAGTAAATACAGCCCTTACACCTTTAGTCTTTGTGCTTACTAGTGGGATGAATGCTTGTTATGCTTGTTCTGAAGTGTCGGGTTTCAAGACGAATTTATGGTTGATTGGGATGGAGAGACTTACGTTTTAGAGTAGTGTCATAATCAGTGACAGCGGTGTCTTCTTACTGTCTTGTTTTCACTAGCTCCATCTATGTTTTCGTGTTCTCTAAATCATATTCATAATCTGTCTTCCTCTTATTGCAGTTATATCGGTGAATCTTACAAGTACAACACACTCCCTCCTTTACCAGCTCAACGCAATCTCACACCGCCTCCCACGCTTTACCCACAGCAACCCATGTCCACACCTGACAATTATAGCATCCCCAGATTTGCCAGCACACAAGACATCAGCAGTGCCAGATACAAGCGCTCAGATATTAACGTCTGATTATCTTTCTTAGTTTTCTCTATTTTTCTTCATGTAATGATACACATTTTTAGGACATAATAGCTAAGCTATGTGTAAAGCTTGTCTTATAAAATGTTCCAATTTCATTCTTTTTGACTCATTGTGAGGTTCTTGAAATTGTAGGGTAAAGTTGAAAGGCTTATAAATCAAAGATCTTTGAAGTTTATGCAAAGATCTTTGATATAGCTTACACCTATTTCTTTTTTTTTTTCTTTGTTTTGCATCAGAAAAGGGTGTACAAGTTTTAGTTAATTTTCTATGACATAATGTTCCACTTTCCATATATTTTTGTGTATATATACCTTTTTGACCATTGGTGCAATCTAATGACTTTATGTTGCGCGTGTGAATTGATTCGGACATTACTGTTATCGGAAAAAAATGCACTTTTTAGTTCTATTATACAACAACAATAACATACCCAGTGTGATCCAAAAAGTGTGATTTAGTTCTATTGTACATGCCATTTAATATGAGCCAAGTGATAATATAGTATCAAAGTTTACACATTAGTTTTTATACTGTAGATATAAATAAAAAGAAAATATATTAAATTTAGTTGTTGCAATTTTTATCTTACATCTCTTGAAAAAAGGGCTTCAGATATGTTGATTTTTCACTTTCCCTTTCCCAAGCTACTATTATGGCCTATGGGTCTTCCTTATCCCAAATCCCAATAGGTTTTCAAAATAAAACTAAAAATGAAGAAGGATATTTTAAAAAAATTCACTTTCAATAATAAACTTTTCATAACTTTAAGGATTAAATCTTATATTCCCGAAATATTCTTTCCTAATTCAGCAAGAGACGTTTAATTAGTGGGATAAGAACTTTTATCCCGGTATAAAGATTACATATATACTAAAATCTGTGTAACTAATCTTACATTGTGAATGTTCTTATACTAATATATATATAAGCAAATATAATAATGAAACAATAAATAAATACAGTCCTAGATTTTAATAAGTAATACCAGCATCAGTTATTCTTCTTATATAAAGTCATTACAATAACATTATTACCCCTTAAATGCTCTTTTCATTATCATATTCAAGATTAAAACTAAAAACAAAATTTTATCCATGGTTACCAAATTTAAACCAAATACATATTCATATATCTTATTTCTAATTTAATAAACGAAAAAAAAAAAGAAAGAAGAAATGATATTAAGGGCTCATTTGGACATGGATTTTTTTTTACTTTTTTCGAAGTTCAAAAAAGTTTCTTTTACTCTTTTTATTTTTTTCAAGAATTTTTAAAAATTTAAAAAATAATAAAAAAAATTATTTTCACTTCAAATTACCTATGTGAATTAAAAAACAACTCTGATTTATGTCATGATTAAACACAAATCTAATTTTTCGCTTTGATAATATTTTTATTTTCACAATTAAACATGGCCAAACGCCTACTAATAAATTATTAATTCCAGCCCAGGTATAATTTTGTCCGGGACCCCAAAGTAATGAAAAAGTAGCAACATTGGAAACCCTTAAACCCCTTCTCCCTTAAATCCTTGACAATTCACTTCATTCGACTTGCTTCCTCCATTTTTTTAAGGTAACAAATTTTGCTTAATCATAGTATTTCTTTCTGTCTTTTTCAGCATTTCTTGTTTGATTTCGTTGATCTTTTTCTTTTTGGATTAAATTCTTGAAAAATAGTGCTGTTCTAGTTTCTGGTTCTGCCTCTTTAGCTGTAGTAGTAGTAGTAGTGTAGTACTATAATTCTATTGCAATTTAGCGCCAACCCAAATGACTAATTTCACCAATTAAGCTGCTAAATCAATAATTCCCAACAAGAAGGAATTATAATAGCTTTGGGTTTTCAGAAGATTCTCCTTCTGTCTTTCTTGGAGGCTATTTTGTCCTTTTACTATTTGCTTCACCATTATTAATCTCAATTGAAAAAGTTTGAATTTTTCTTGATAAATAAGGGGGACATGACACAAATGCTTAAAACTTGAATTTGTTATCCTTTTAGGTGCTAATAGTGTGGGAAAGGATAAAAAACTGAGAATTTTCGTTTTTGGCGGATAGAGGTTTCCAATTTCGAGCTCTTTTAGGGGATTAGTGTCTTGAGTGAAGAATGATCTTTTCTTTTGTCTAGGGGATGATTGGTTGTTTTGATCAGCGAGGTATTAACGATGGAGTTGAGACTTAGGTGTATCGCTTCATAGCCCATTTTTAATCCGTACTGAGACACAACAGTTGGAAAAGATGGAGATGTTATTTCCAAGTTGAAATGGTTTTCCTTTTCCTGTTTTGGTTGCTAGGTTCAATCTAGTGATGCTATTGTGGTTAATTGTCACAGATGTACTTTGAGATAAATTGATGTGGCATTCGTTATTATTCTGAATGAAGATGACATTGACACCCCATTGATAAGATGTATTCTGTGCTATTGATACTTTACCCCTACGCTCACGGTAGAACCACCGTTATAGTTATGACTTATGAGTTCAGCAAAGCCCAATAGTTTTGGCACATCTGTATTTTTGTGTTAAAAAATTCATTTAATATGTATAAATAATCCATCCATTACCTAGTAAGCAAAAATAATTGTGGTTCAGAGTCCTCTGCCTAAGCTGTTGGCAGAATCATACCAGATAATGCTTATTGAACCTTGCAGATCATGTAAACAACGAACATTTACTCCAATCACAATATTGATTTAACTAAGAATCGTGTACAAACCATTGTGTGATTCTTTCCGTATTACCGCTTTATATCCTTGGTGCAATTGTTTGGTGGGAGGAGGGGGGCTGTAGGATGAGTATTTCTGGATTAGTAGTTTGCAAGATAAGAATGAAACATCCAATTCTTGAAATGGCTGATAAGGGATGATTTACTCACTTGTTTTGAGCGTAGCTGCTTTTACAAGAGTTGGGTATTGCGTTTCACAAAGGTGACCTGTGGTTTTGGCCCTAGTTTTTTCTTCTTTTTTTTTTTAGAAACCATTCACCTAGGCTAAATTTTCCCGTGGTGATGGGGGGTTTGGCATGACCCCTACCAGTCTATATAAGCTCCCAAAAATATACACGAAGAAGGACATAAACCTTAGCCTCCAGGATACAGTGTAGGATGAGTGAAGATATTTGAATAAGCACAATTAATAAGCAAAGGAAAGGACTCCTCTCTGATGTTACATTTATGCAAGATGATCTGGTAGTGTACTATAAAGACAATAAGATATATCATGAGAAGGGTGGAGGATTTGTTTTTAGTTTTTATGATGGGAATGTATCCATTTAGTGAATTGTGAGAGGCGCTTAAAAGTCCGTTAAGGCATTATACTCGGGGATGAACCCACAGGGAGGGGAGAGGTTGCTTCCTAAAGACAACTGGGTTTGGCTTGTTGCCTTTGATTCCTTACCCATAGCATAAGATAAGGGGCCGTACTTCAACATCTAAGTTTCACACAAGGCTCTTAAGGATCAAGTACGATATTTGATGGACTGGCAGGTCAGCCACGTAATTTATTCCTCAAGCTGAACGAACTTGACCTGCTCCTTTAGTTTAGGGCTATAGAGTTTATATGCTTCTCACTAACGGCAGAATCATGAGTTTATATGAGTTTATATGCTTCTAATTGAAAAGTTCTGCGGTTAAAAACATCTTGTTCTTATTGTATTGAAGTGTTAAACACCAAAGTAGGGAGGAAGAAGGCAAACAATTTCACATCTTTAGCCCTGATGGTTGAGGTATGGTGGTCCTTGTTGGGGGCAGCTATTCCTGCCATTGTAGCTGGTCAAGCTTACAGAATTAGGAGAAATCATGCTGAGGAGCAGAGAATCAAGAGTGCGCGGGGAAGGGAGAAGAGTACTGATGATATTTTCGTTTGCGAGAGAGTTTGTACGTCAAAGAGAATGTTGAAGAAGGTGGGTGCATTTTCCAAGGATCCAATTCCCGATACTTGTATTACCGTTTGTGGCGTATCGGAACTAGATGCTTGCTCTGACGCCTGCGCTCGCACCGTCTGTGTTAACCAGCATCAAGTGCCAAACTGGAATGATGTCTGCCTCAGGAGATGTCAAAGTGAATGCCTCAAACTTTCCTCTTCTTTCCCTTCATAGTATACTTGTTTTTCATCCATTTGGATTTCTTTGCCAAACTTGTTAAAAGCCACCATTCTCAAGCTTTAAGGGTTAAATGATATGCTTTTTATTTCAGTTTTAGATAAATGGTTTGTCAGCTTGTACCAATGTTCAGATGTAGTCTGTTTTGGTGTTATTTTGATGGATCTTAAGCCAGTGCAACATCAACTGTGTATCGGAAACAACCTCTCTACCTTCATAAGGGGTAAGGCTGCGTACACCACCACCCTCCCCAGACCCAACTTGTGGGATTACACTGAGTATGTTGTTGTTTCTAGATATCAAATTGGAGTTTCCATAAGAATGGAATCATTGGATGAGGATATTAGTCATAATCATAAGCAAAATCCAATCAGTTATCCCTAAACTGTTGTGGAATTTTTACAGTTAGTCAAAATTTGAATGTAAACAAGTGATAAACTTATGATGCTATAAAAGATCTAAGGGCAAAAAAATGAAAGTCAAAAGTATTACACTACATAAGTGGGTTGAGAACCATGAGGTTTCTCTCCTGTCTATCCAAGTCTTGATGGATAGAGTTACCTGATACCTGTGCTGACGTCCACAAAAACAAAATGTCAAAAAAGTATAACACTACAGAAGTGAAAGGAAGAAATGCCTAATCACTCCTTTGTTGGTACATTATTTTCAGAGTTCATCATGTCCTGAAGGCGCAGTATCCTCAATTTTGTCAGCTGTTTTGTGTCCTGGAGACATTGTATCCTTCACTTTCTCAGCTGTTTTATGCACTTTCTGCTCCATCGCCTCGGCGGCAGATTTGGCGGATCCTTCTACGGTCTCCTTGCTCTTTACAAAGCTCTTCTGAGTAGCCTCCATTATCCTCTCTCCAGCACCTCCATAATTAGCCTTGCCATCATCCTTGCTCCTAAAACTGCACATTTTTTTTATAATTTCAAAAAAAGATCGACTCCCAAACAACATACCCAGTGTATTCCCACAAGTGGGGTTTGGTGAGAGTAGAGTGTATGTAGAGGCTATTTTCGAACGACCCTCGGCTCAAGTAAGGCATAACAAAGCAGTTTGAAAAAAGACAAAATAAACTACTAAATTATCGTACTATGAAAACAAAAAAGAGAACCTCGTCAAGGTAGAGGCATCAATAGTGAACCAAATCTTGGTAGTAAATCTTGGTAGTAAAGCATGATACATTCTTCCTAAATGTCAAGCTCACCAACTATAGTGATAATGGTTTCCTACAACTTAGCATGCCTAAAAGATGTCCCGGCCAAGAAACCAAAGTGGGTTACCTAGGTGGGAATAGTGAAAAAAAGAGACGGAAAAACAACAGGTAGCGAAATTGGTCGACTCATCAGGCTCATGATCTAAAGACTACAGGTTCAAATCATATCTCCACCTAATCACTTGAGATACATTGTCCCTAGGAATGCAAGAAATTGAAGCATTGATTAGGGGATTTCTCTCTCCTTTTGTGTATAATCATCTGGTATTCAGAATCCATTTGCACGATTAACTCAGATTCATGCTGTTTACGATCCATTTAAGAAAGGAAGTGACTCCTTATCAGGAGTTCTCTCCATTTTCAGGGCTCAAACCTGAAATAGGGTGAAATGATCTCATTCATCCCACCGCACTGTATTTAGAGATCGGTCTCGGATCTCATGTTCTTTGTTGCACTCATTAAACAATTTCTTTTCACCTCTCCCTCAACTTGATGCATAAAATGGTCAATAACGCTCCTACACATAATTGGTCCTACTTAAATGTAGAGAATTCAGGGGAGCAAATTCGTCAAGATCAATAGCTTTGGTCTAAACTTAATATTTATGTTAAGAAATTCATTTAGTATGTATAAATAATATATCAAGAATTCAGTAAGCAAAAAGAATTGTGGTCCAGAACGGCGAACACATAACCTTAAAATTCTGAATCTGCCTCTAGTAGAACTACCACTAACCATAAAAGTACACCTTGGGAAGGAAAAAGAGGAGAATAGAACTTACTCTACATTTGGAGGAAAATACTTAAGTTGAAATTGATTAATATAGGACTTAACCATATCCCAAGATCTCAATGAAGATGTAACAAGCATAGAATAGGCTTCTTCTAGCATTTGTGTAGGAGATGCATCTTTTTGCTTGTCTTGGACATTTTTCTGATCACCAGCTGTGTGAATAATTTCTGAGGAAATTGTGATAAGACAAACAAGAACAACTATACTTACTTTTCTAAAAATTTCCATGTTTTTGTTTATTTTATTGTTTTCCCAAATTGGATAGTTTTTGAAGGTGAAAATGGTTGTTGTGTTAATGGAGAAAATGGAGTTTTTGTAGGTGAAAAAAGTGTGTGGAAGTAATGGAGATTCTACAAGAAAGGAAAACGAGGGGTTCGTGCATGGATGAGTACCCACGTTCATACATTTGTCAATAAAGAAAGAGTAGCAAAATTAGCAAACAGTTTTCATTTTCTCTTATTTAATTTATTTTTTCTATGCAATATATGTGTTTCTCAAAAAGATAATTTACTGGTCAAATGGTCACAATTCGAATAGTGATACATGAGTTCAAATCATTATGATTGCTCAATTAGACATATTTCTTACTCTGTTAAGTACGTGGCAAAAAAAAGAAAGAAGAGAAAGGGTGCTTTTGGTACGGAGGAAAATATTTTTTGAAAAATAAATAAGTATTTTATTTACTTTTTAGTGTTTGGTAAATAAGAAAAAAGATATATTCTAAAAATATTTATGTGTAATCTAGTAAAACACTATAGGTATCCGATGTTTTCGGCTATACATCCTGTGTTTCATGTTTCGATGCTGCGTCGGTATGTCCCAGATGAGTCTCATGTGTTGCAGTGGGATTCAGTTCAGTTGGATGAGGGTTTAGCCATTGTTGAGGAGCCGACAGCTATTTTGGCCAGAGATGTCAGGAGATTGAGGTCTCGAGAGATCCCGGTTGTTAAGGTTCAGTGGAGGCACCGTCCAGTCGAGGAGGCCACCTGGGAGACCGAGAGAGATATGCGGGATCAGTATCCGCAGCTATTTTAGCCTTCAGGTACCCCCTTGACCTTGACTTTCGAGGACGAAAGCCCTTTTTTAGTAGTGGATGATGTATGACCCTTCCGGTCATTTCCACGTTTAAGTTTGAAGTCAAGCAAATCGACAAAAGTTATAGTAAGTTCGTTAACAAATTTCCTGAACTTTGGGTCAAATGTCTCGGGGCTTTTCTCTCAATATATAAAGAGTTAGAAGTCCCCCGAAATACCAAATCGAAGGTATACGAGTCTAGTTTCCAACGCACAAAACCTCGCGTCCAACTGATCTCGGAGTAAAGAGTTATGACTGTTTTACCGCGGACTGTCTGGCAGAAAACGGGTTGCGAACCGGGGCGCGAACCGGGTCGGGTTAAACGCGATTTAAGCCTCGACTTCACGTT
Source organism: Jaltomata sinuosa (assembly GCA_003996215.1). Lineage (NCBI taxonomy): Eukaryota > Viridiplantae > Streptophyta > Magnoliopsida > Solanales > Solanaceae > Jaltomata > Jaltomata sinuosa. The sequence continues at coordinate 81,166 of QJPP01000952.1, forward strand.
TTAGAATGCCATTTCAGTTCCAAAACAGTGATAAAAAATAAGGGAGGATCCCGAGAGAATTTTTGAATATCGAAATCGTGCGTAGGCGAATTACGAGCCTAAACTTAAGAACTTTATAAGTATCGTGCGTGTATTGAATTTGGTAAAAATTATATTATTATTGCCTTTCCAAAATATTTTAAAGGTTTATGAAAATATAGTGATACGATATAAGTGTATACGTATTTATTTTATAAGGTTTTTATACTCCGTAATATTTTAACGGAGATGGTAAAATTAGTTATGTTGAAAATTATTATTGTAGGTTTTGTTTGAAATAATTTTCTACAAATTATGGTATATTTAAAATATTATATTTATTTTACCATAAATTTATGCAATACCCGAATATTTATTTAACGGGATGGAAATTATTTTGGGGACACCACCACTTCCATGTGGAAGTGGTGGGAGTGGACAGCAAGTGGGTTAGGCACTTGGTGCTGCCACTAAGCACAGCACCAAGTACCTTTAATTGCATAGATATGTTGCTAAAGGTTGGCAGCAAATATTAAAGTGAGTATATTACTGTTTCATACATATGCACATTATTACTGTTTGCTGAAAGTAATATTAAAATGGCAGCAAATATTACCCATTGACTTTGCTGAAAGTTTTATACATATATGTATATTACTGTTTCATACAACTATGCACATTATCAAATACTCTTTCACGTGTGAGGTTTTGTGGTGAGAAAAATATATTTGATAAAGTAAGTCAATTATCTACGTCAAGTTATTCAAGCCCAAATCCGATTCCGATTCCGATTTAATATTGGATTTTCTTGGAGTGGTTCGAGCTTGGACATCGTTGTTCTAGCAGCTTGTCGTCGGACGACAGGTAGGTTACGGTTTATTTTCCCTAGACTCCGTATATATAAAATAAAATTGTATTAATGGGCATCCTTGGGTTGGATTATTAGGTTGGTACCACAGACCTCGACCGCTTTATTCATGTCCGCCTACTTTTGTTCCTCCGTTGCTTGTAGTATTTGCCGGTATATTTTATTTACCCTTGTGGTCCTGTGAGGCCTTGTTGACTCTGGAACATAGAAGGTGGGATTTTGGGAATGTCCGCGAGTCCCGGGCATAGAATTATCCTTCTAGGCTGGTTATGCTTGCTGAGTAGCTGTGGGCCTGTGCAGGGTCGATAGGTTGACTGTAAGCTGCTGGGCAGCTGTTGTGTGTGATCATATCATTTCCATGCATATAAAGAGGTTTTATCCATGTTTTACAGTGGTTTTGGCTTCGGGCCTACTGGCACTGTTTTCTAAACCTTGCATGGCCCGGGGGGCCCGTTTTTGATGAAAATGATTTGGAAATGGTTGATTCCTTGTGGTTTAAAAATCATCAAGTTTTACATATCGCTAGACCGCAGGGCCGGGGTGCTATTGAGTTTCTACTACTTGAGATGATTTTAGCCTCGGTTGGCGAGCACCTTGAGATGACTTTTTTACTGTTTAGGACCCGGCGACGCCCGGGCACCCTTGGAGGGGTTTTTTTGAGATATTTTCCTACTAATTTTTAGTCGCTGGACAGGGTCTGGGCCAGCATTCGAGACTGGGTCTCTATCTTGATATCGAGACTGGGTCTCTGTCTTGTCATGTTGCTGATACTGAATTTGGTATGGGGTCTGGGACCTCCATGGACCTTGCTATCGCGGGCCAGGGGATACGGGCTGCGTGTGCCAGAAAGAGGGGTCTACGGGGGAGTAGAGGTATAGCGGGCAGAGTCCTTCATGGAGCCTACCTGCTGGGGCGAGTCGGCGCCGGAGGAGGTACATACGAGATACTATGGGCACTTGAGTCTTCATGCATCATATCATTCATGGTTCGAGGTTCCACCCTTGTTTGCTGTTTGCTGATTGTACGCTCCGGTAGTATGGGATGCCGGAGGGTTTGTTTTCACTTGTTTGTGTTCCTCGGTTGTATGGGCGGCCGGGGGACTGTAGGTAGACTTTTACTTTTTACTTACATGATTGTTCTCTATTATGGATAAGTATGAGATTGGTATGACTAGTTGAGTTTGATTCATGTCTCTGAGCATGCCTATATTTACTCTTTCTCCCTTCTTCTTACACTTGAGGTTACCGGTATACCGTCCATTTCGTAAACTTATTTTGTATACACTGTTGTTGCAAGGACCCCAGGTGCGTTGTTCCTTACTTTCACCTGTGCTTTTGGTGTGTATATTCTGCTTACTAGCCTCATATGTGGTTCTGTTGGTTTCCCTCTGGGCTAGTTCCCGTGTACCTTTCGTTGATTTCTGTGACTGCTTGCTTCTATTCTGTCTATTACTACACTTTTATCTTATATGTGCCCAGTCGGCCTATGATACCTACTGGGTACCTTATGCTTCGCATTTGGTGCTCACCCCTACCCCCTGCATCTTTGGGTGCAGATCCTAGCGTGGGCCATCGCCGTTAGATCGCTGTGATTCGTGCTGGGAGATCGGTGGAGACCACTTCAGGCTGAGGGTGAGCTCTTGGCGATCGGAGCTTAGCTTTAGTTTATCTTTTGCTTTATGTACTCTATTACCATTCAGAGACATCTGTATATATTCTTTTGGATAGTTTTCACTCCATGTATGTAGTTTTGGCTCTGTACTATGATACCAGGTCTTGGGGTTTGGTTAAGTTTCCGCATATGTATATATTTATATCCCTGTTATCTATTTTATTCATCTTATTCCCTTATTTGCTAGACAGTAGCCCATTACTAACTGTTCTGGGCTACGGGGATTGGTTCACCTACCGGGGGTTGTAGGTGCCATCATGACCGAGAAATCGGGTCGTGACAACTTGGTATCACGGTTGGAAGGGGGCGGGTGGGGGTTCTGGAGTGGTGGACGGTGGGATGGTCCAGGGGTGGGGTCGGGGCGTTGAGTGGATGGGGAGGAGATAATAAACTTGAAATATTATCTGTGGAATTACTTGTTTTGTCTTCTTATCAGAGAAGTCATTTTTCTCATTTTTAAAGAATTTAGCTTCATAGAAAAATATTTTCTAAAAAATATATTTTCTAAAAAATATATTTTCGTCCATACCAAACACACCCTAAAGGAAAGAACGCCTTTGAGTTCTAATTAGCGGGAATGAAATCGGTAAAAACTTATCCGCACCGAATGTTTACACCCAATTAATAAACAAATGACATGTGTCATTTATTTTAAATATAATTTTCAATATTTAACCATAGTTAACTACTATATATTTGCATATATCTTAAATATATAAAATAATATTAAAATAACTTAATAGTGTGCAATGTGATTGCCGGCCTATTTTTTCCAAAATTCGTTCTACAATTTGTAACTATTTTTTATTATTTAAATTAGCTGAATTTTTTTAAAAATATGTATAAATATTTTAACATTACAAAAAAAACATACACGTATATACCTTTAATATAACAAATATAAGGATTAACAGATGAAATTTCATATAATTATGCTTACCTACAAAACTTGACTCCCATAATATACCTTACTTTGAGCTCTTGGCAAGAACACTTTACATTAATTTTTTCATTGTATCATTAACAAAATACAACTTAAATAGATTATATGTTTGTTCCTTTATGTCTTTTCCTCTTTGATTCTAAACTTTCAATATGTGCATGATATTTGAAATTTACGAAAAAAATAAAGGATAAATAAGGCAGAAATTGAGAATTAAGACAACAGGAAGAGGACGTGAACAAAATTAAAAGGAAGAAGGAGATGTGCAGGAAACTAAAAAAAGAAGTTTTTACCAACCTTAAGTCTTTCCTCCGTTAATTAGCTACTAAATTTACTTTCTTTTAGGTTAATTAATATTCATTGCCTTCTTAATTTTTTTATTAAAATAAGACATGATGTGGTTAACTTAACTTTATTAGGTGTAAATATCCGGTGCGGGTAACTTTTTACCAATGAGATCTTATAAATTCCACTTGATTGTAGTACACTACTTTAACTAGGAGTTTAAGGATAAATAATTTGTTTGACCAAACTTTTAAAATGAGTTTTTTTTTTTTTAAATATTTAGAAGCATTTTTAAGAAAAAATGTTTTTAGAGGGGTGTAATTTGTGTTTGATTAATTAATTTGAAAAAAAATGTTGGCAATATTAAAGTAGTAATTTGTGTTTGGTCGACGTTTCAAAAATGCTTTTGTAGAAACGTTATTTTTTTCAACTTATGTTACTATCAAAAATATACTTATTTTGTCCCTAAAATCTAATTGGTTAGACACTTTAAAATTTTAAAAAGTGCATTTTTAAAAAAAATACACTTTTGGCTACTCAGTATAACATGTACGGTCATGTTGAGTATTAGGGTCCATTTTTCATAAGACACTTTTCGCAGCTTTAAAATGTGATTTATGACTTGCTAGGATGAGTGAAATAATTTTCGAGGACATCAAATGCGTATCAGAGAAGAATATCAAAATGTAGGAATTTGACAATTTGAAATTTGACTACAGTCAACAAAATAGGTAAACGAGCTCGAAGTTGAGTTTGACGGTTCCAATAGGTCTGAAATGTTATTAGAATACTGATCCCCTAATTTGCCTAAGGAACATGTTAATCAATCTGTTCCTTTGTCGGTTACTTCAATGTTAAGCATGTAAAGAGAACACACGGTGTTTTACGTGAAAAACCCTCAGCTCACAAAGAGTAAAAACCACGACCTACACCTGTAGGATTTATCCCAATTTCACTAAAATAATGAGCCTCAAACAGTTCAGATTACAAGGAATGCAACCCTAGGAACTAAACTCTAATTCCTAAACACCATACAAACCTCCCCAGGTTTATGTGCCCAAGTCTTCGAGTTATACCAACTTGAAGACTAACTCCTACACCAGTTTATAACTCACTGGTTACTAAGAATGAATGATTACAACTCAATGAAAACAATACAATTAACTTGACTCAAGAACGGTAAAACATAGACTTAAGGAACACGTTCTTGAATCTGGTTTCTCGTATTGCCTGCACTTGGATCTTCACTCAGAACTCTCTCAAATATGAAATCCCTCAATTTGATTGTGTTCTACTTGTAGCTCTTTATGTAAGTGCGTGAGGTTTATTGTGAAACCTCTCTTGTATTTATACTGAAGGTCTTGTCCTTATTTCGGCTGATTTCCTTCCATGTTGGAAATCCTTTTCCTTGTAGGACATGATATCAAGCCGACCTTGATTATTTCCTTCCTTGTAGGATTCCTCTTTATAAAAGGAAACTCGCTGCCAGCTGGACTCTTCTTGTTAACACGTTTTTCCACACGCTCTTCTTCCTTCTTCACGTAGCTGCCCTTCTCCTGATCGTAGGTGGATTCCGCATCGGGGAACAAGTCACATATACATGTTCCCTACATGTGTTCCACAACTTTGTCAATCTTCAAAATCTACCTCGATCCAACAAACCCTTGATGACAAACCCTTGCTTCTTGTATGCACAGTTCAACCTGTATCATATCAGTTTCCTTTGAGCAGAACACAGAAAAGGAACACATTAGAGGAACAAGTTAGATTAACGGGTTATAAATACCACACAAGCAACACTTTTCCCCTTTTGGCATCATAAAACACTGTGAAGACACATAATCCTAATTTAAGTTCAATTCGACACTCATGGCCACTGGGGCTATCACTTATGCAAACACTCAAACAGTAAGAGCTCAGTTAGCTATATCAAAGTATTTGCAACTGCACAGAAAGTAGGATGAAATCAGAACTAAAACCCAACATATTATTAATCACAAAGCATGTACACTAAAGATAAACAAAAATTAAAAGATCAAAACATGCACTTGTGAGAATAAAAGAAAGATTGGGAAGACTAGAAGGGATTAGGCTAGGCAGTGGAAGGGGGAGGGTCCTTCTTGAGCAGCTCATAGATTCCTTTCAGGCTAGCAGAATTAGTGGCTTGCTCAGTTGCCAGGGCAGCATGTGCTTGTGCAAGCTCAGCCTTGAACCTTGCATTCACCTCCACTAAAAATTCATTGTCAATGACATTGGTGTCATTGTAATGACCGGGTCCATCGTTATATAAATTTTTCGATTTCGTAAATTTGGGGAAAACGATTTAAAAATATGTTTGAAGTAAGTAGGGTGACGTCATGGGACAACCGAAAGCAATAAGGAGTATCTAGTAAAGGGAAAGGGGGAGGTCCTAAGCCTCATCATCGCTCAGGAAGGGAAACTCACGCCTATCCTCAGGCTCGAGTGTGGGCAGCTCCTGACCCAGGGAAACACATGAGAACATGACCTTGATGGTCTTCCACATTCGGGAAAACATAAGGTCCCGGGAGAGTCTCTTCTTCTTCTCTTCCTCTAACTTCCTACGGAGTGTCGCGCCCTATTTCGAACCGGCCGAAACAGTGCACAACGTATGGTAGTTGTGACTCTCTGTTTTTTGAAAATTTATTTTTTAGAGTCGCCACCTAAATTTCAGGAAAACTTAGGAAAATCATTTTTTGTAAAACTCTGTTTTTTGGTCTTTCGAAAACATTTGAGATTACGAGTAAGGGTTTTGGTTACTCGAGGGGAAGGTGTTAAGCACCCCTCAGAGCCTATCCGAAGATAGTCCTTAAACTCAATTTAGGAAAAAGTATTTGGAAAAATTATTGTTTATTATTTGCTAAAAAATGGGGATAAGAACACTTTATTAATTTAAAGAAAATTCAAGGTATATGAGACATGATACTACAGCATACAAAAAATATAATATACTTGTAGTTAAAAAAAAATATATGTATGTGTCAAAATATATGAAAGCTTAATAGTAATATTTTTATCATAACTATAATTAAAATATATAGAACTTTACGATTTAAAAGCCATATAAAAAATTGAAGATTATTTATACAAGTATACTTATCATAAAGTGAAAATATATGTATTTTGGAGTTTGTGAAAGTTTATCACATATTTATTAGAAAATAAAGATAAATGTATGCAAATTCAAAGTATAAGAAATTATGTGAAAAGTTTATCATTTATGAGATTTCGATAGATGAAACATATAGGAAATAAATATAGTGGTAATAGAGGAAAATAATCTGTATGATTTAAGTAAGAAAGGAATGAATAAAAAATATAAATATACCTTGTAGTAGATAGCATATGACATATATACCTTGTGTTGTGAGGCCTTAAAAATCTGAAACCTCAAAATAGATATAGTAGAGTATAACAAAATATTTGTAACATATTGTGGTTAGAATAGGAGAATAAATGGGTTATTAATAAAAATGGCTTATCTAAATTAGATAAAGAACTTTATAATTTATGGCCTAAGAATGATTAATATTTGTTTGAGATAAGTTGTTAAACCACTAATTAGTATTTTTGAAAATTATTGCTAGTCATTTAAAATAAGTTTTTCTAGAAATAAAGTCTACATTAATTTAATCTTTTAAAATCTACTCTATTTGTTATTTGTAAAAATATTTACTCACTATTTTAAAATAATAAAGAAGGAAATCCAAAACGTTGCCTGGATTAAAGAGCGAAGGAAATCGCTTTCAAAATTTCAAACTAAATAAAATAACCAAACAAAGTTGTGAGCCAAAGAATAAACATTAATCAAAGTCATACAAAATGCATATCCAAATAATACAAGGTTAGTTAAACAATTCAAGTAATAAGAAAAGCATATAGAAAATAAAGGACTAGGTACGCCAAGTTCCTTTGGAGGAACTAAACTCCTAATTAATGACTCCGAGCACTGCGATAGTTTCTAATAGTTGTTCGACCCAAAACATATTGGGCCGAGGTTGAGTTTCAAATGAGAACTCCAGCTCTCCGGGGTGTACATGAAATGAAAAAGAGAAAAGGATTAGAAACTAGTCAAATATCAAGATAATGTAAAAATATAAGCTAAGAGGGAAGTATGCCAAGCAGATCATAGTATAAAAAAGTAAAGTGAAAGATTAAGTTAAATTTGAATTATTTAGACACATAAACTTATCTACAAATAATAAAAATTCGGTAAGAGAAAAGACCATCTTATGCATTCAAGTAGACCACTGTTACCAAAATCCCTTTTCTTTCTTTACAGACTTGGTAATTTCTGCTAAAAGAGTATTTTCTCAAGTAGTAAATACATTTAAAGCTTGAGTAATCATGCTAGTTAAGACACTTTCTTCATGATGATAAATACAAATAAATCAACACGAAACGACATCCGAAGAGAACTTAAGCGAAACGAGTACCTTCAACGCTAGTTGATTACTGGAAAAACAAAGTGCATAACAATTAGCTATATAAATCTTTTGTCATTTTTGTTCACTTCGACTAAATAGATAGCAGTGAACAAATCACTTCAAGAAGTAAGGTAACACTAGTGAAGGGAGAATCAAAAGAGGAACAAAAGCTACTACATTTGCTTATGATAAGTTCTTTTAAGTTAATGCTTCAAAGAATTGATCTTGAGTTTAAACCAAAGTGATAAAAATATGGCCAACACTCTATTTTTGCCAATACACACTAATTTATCCATTTTTTTACTAAGACTGAGGCGTTTAAAGCGAGGCTAGAACACAAGCAGGACCACAATATAAACGAGCTCCAAAAATATAATCATAACATGTGTACTCCTCTATCCTAACAATCACTTTTTCGGGACTTTACTCATTTTCGGATCCTAACACGGACTAATGATCACACACGATACACTTTAATATCCCGAGGACTGAAAATAAATAAGAACACAGGTTGCAAATATTAGTTTCATTCCGGAGTCGATCTAATCAAACTTCCCGGGATCTTAAAGAGCAAAGTGATGAACTTATTGAAACCTTTGCCTTAAGAACTTGAAACTTAAGAAACACAACCATATTATACATATACCCTTTCCAGTTCAAAACAAAATCAGCCAGCCCCCAAAGAAAATGATAATAAATATGATACGAGGGCTGAAGTTAAGTTACCGATTAATCGACCGATTTTACTGTTAACTTTGTTTTCCTAAACAAAACTTTTTCTTCACATATATCCTATAGATTCACATAAAAGCCGCTACATATAGTTGTGAACAAGACAAGGCAAGATGGGACATTTCGTATGCTCCTAGAACTTAAGCAGGAAGCAACTCATGAACAAAAACAAAATTTCGAACTGCTAATCCTTAGTTTAAGCACAAACCTCTTGAAAAATTGCTATGTTTCAGACTACAAATGGTAATAAAACAAAAATATTTCAAAGGAGAAAGCCTTAGGAAAATTCTCACGACTCTTGTGCAAATATTGGCAGATTGCTCAAGTTTTAAACTCCTATCATATTTAAAGGCAAACAAACAAGAAAGAATGTTCTTCAGCCCTCTTTATCAAATTTATAAACTCTTTTTCTCAAGTAAGTAATTCATTTTTTAGACTTGTAGTATGGATTATTAAAGCAAGAACAAGTACGACAAATATAAACCAATCCCAAATAAGTCATCAAAGTGGTTTTAACATTCTCAACTAACAAAATCAGTAACTTTCCCTCTTTGTTTACATGCTTAAAACTCTCCGTTTTAGGCTTAATTCATCAAATAGAAAAAATACTAAACCATTCTAAAAAAAAAAGAAATAAGATCCATCACCAAACAGTTCACACATACAACCGTTATTCACTGCTCGAAGAAAAACCGACTTGGGCAAATCAAAAAAATTAAAAGCTTTAAAGATAACAGAGAACTTTGATCAATAGGTTTTCCGGCTAACCCGTGGCTAGTCCTAGCAAACGTTCACACTTAAAGGAAACAAGAACAAACTCAGTAATTAGAAAAATAGGCTACTGATTTCTTAAAAATCTGAAAAATAATTATCAAGATGTTTGAGATCGAAACAGATGGAGAAAGACATGAAGTTTAACTCTATTTCCTACTTCACTAACTTCACATTCATGTTCACATTTTTACTGTTCTAGGAATGAAAAGAGATGACTTTAAACTTCACACATAGCACATATTTTGGCTGCAAAATCAGCCACATACGGATATGAACAAAACCAAATGAGACATTCATATACTCCTCTTTACGAAAACATATCACACAAAATAAAAGAAAACAAAAATTAAAGTAAAGGAGGGATTTTTTTTTTACCTTGTGTTGGGCAACAAAACAGGGGTGTCGACGTCAAGTTCTCCGACCAAGAAGCTCGAACTCGAACTCGAACCGAAACGAAATAAAATAAAGGGAGAATAGAAAAGCTGAATATTCAAGCTTGTTTCCAACTTGTGTTGTCCCCATAATTTTTTCCAGTTAACTCTTGATGAACTTTTAAAGAACTCTCAATAAACTCTCTATGAACTCTCAATTGTGTATGAACTGTCTGTTGAATGAAAGTTGGAGGTAAAAGACCCACTATTTATAGGAGAAATTCGGACTTGAAAGTCCGGATTTGAACCCAAAAATTAACGAAAACGTGACCAAAGAGGGGGGAAAGATTCGAAATTTGAATCCCATCTCTGAGAAGCTGATCCTTTATACTTGCTAAATCAAAATCGCAGAGGTGTTTAATGGAGGATTTGAAATTGAAATTGTGTTATTGCATTGATTTGGAACTGATTTGCTGTCCATCTCGAAATCACGAGTTGGAGATGGCTGAAATGGGGGGAATCTCGGCAGAGGTGGCAGCGACATTGATGGCGTTTAGTGGCCATTTGGGTGAAAGGAGAAAGATGAAGAGGAAAAGCTAAGTTTTTAGGAAGTGTTTTGGGGAAGAAGATGAAGATGGAGCGTTGGGGTTTCTGGGGAAAAGGAAAAGGAGAAACAGACGTGTAATGGGGAAAAGAAAGCGTGTTGTGGGATTAGAAATCCTTGATTATTTTGGTCCGTCCGATCAATTGATCGAACGGTTAAAATTAATGCAGAATAAAATTAAAGGGAAATAATATATATATATATATATATAAATAAATAAATAAATAAGGTAAAAGGCTGATAAATCTATGACCGTTGGATTAAATTGGATGGCCACGATTGAAGGGTAAGAAGCACAATCCATGTGCTGCCTACGTGGCTCACATGGATTGGCTAATAAAAGAGGTCTTAGATTACCACTTTATTTTGCTCAAATTGGCTATTTTAACAATTTCAAATATAGCCAATTCTTATACAAAATAGCCACAGTTTATTAAAAAAATAATTAATTAATAAAAAATTGGTTTAAAAGTAAATAAAATAAAATAAGGTTAATCGGTAATTAGTTAACTAATTAAGCTTCCTAAATTATGGAAAAATATTTATTTGCAAGAGTAGAAATTGAAACTGGTTTATTTCCTTAAAAATACTTTATTTGACGTAAGTTAATTTTGAGCGACTTAAAATATAAAAATAAATATTTGTAGATATTCAAAACATTTGAATTTATAGAAAACGATATATATGAGAGAGCTTTCTCAAAATGAGTGACAAATTACTAAGGTAAAGAAAAAGATAATTTTAAAATATTTATTTTCATATATATATATATATATATTATTATATATATATTTTAAATAATACGGAGGGTAAAAATTGGGTGTCAACACGGAGTGCTGCAAGTTCCTGAGCAGATGGGTGTGGGGCTGCACCTCCAGCGTTAGGATCCTTCATAAACGTCCGGATAGCTGCCTGATTCTCCTCTCGCTAGGCTCTAGAGATCGGGGGCTGGGGCTGGGAAGAGGTAGGGGTGTCATCATCATCATCATCATCATCGTCGGCCTCCTCAATCGGCTGACTGCTCCCGACTTCATCCATCTTCCTCTTCTTCTTGGAGACCACCTTCACCCGGACAGGGTCAAAGGGGTCGTCCATAGCCATCTCTAAGTCAGTATGGTCCTCAGGCACTCCGGCTTGCCTGCATAACTTGGACACCAAACCCGGAAGATAGGGGCCCTTCCTGTGACCCCGGTAGAATTCCTTCCACTCGAAAATGATTTGCTCCCCCACATTCATGATAATGCCTTGCATGGCACAAGCAATCACCAGAGCCCGAGCATAGGTCACGTCGATCTTGTTACCCGACGGGCGGATCCTCCGAGATACCAAGTTAAGCCACATCCTAGCCTCCACAGAAAAGTAAGTACTGGTAACGCCCTCGGGGCTGACCCAGTAGACCTTATCCCTGCACGTCTCGTCCACCAGAGTGTCCCTCAATCAAGTCATGTCCCAGAGCCGGAACTTAGCCTCATAGGCCTCATTGGAGATGTGAGGCACTCCAAGCACCTCATTGATAGTCTGAGAATCCACTGAAACATCCATTCCTCGGATACGGATGGTGGGGTTGGGCTCATCCCAGCGGACTGTAGGGAGTATGGCATAGAACTCCCGCACCCAGCCGTCTGTGCGGGAGGAGGAGCTACTAGCAAGGACTCCCAACTAAACTCTCTAATCTTGCGGTGGAAGGCGACTGCTTTTCCATCCACCCCGGTCATCTTGCAACCTCTCTCGTAACAAATGCCCAGTCTTCGGTAATCCAGGAATCGCTCTCGACTAGCTTCATCGGGAAAATGGTCATAATCGTACACGGGCAATTGTCCTCCTCCATCCATTGGAAGTATAACATGTAAAGTAGCAAGGAAAATCAGATTAGAACTCGATAAGGCATAAGGGGTTTAGAAAAATGGGGAATTTTTTTTAAGTGTCAACTTGGAAAGCTACTGGTTCGCGGCCTTCCGCTATAGCGGACGATCGTCCGCCATAGCGGAAAAATATCCGCTGTAGCGGAACTGCCATAGCGGAGCCCAACCGCTATAGTGGTATTCATCGTCCCCGAAGCTTCAAGGGGTGCAATAATGGCGCCCCTTGGTCCAAAATTCTGTTTTTGACACTCCAAGTTCAGATCTACCTACCCAAAGTCCCCATTACTATTTTCTACAAAAACTTGGGCATCATAACCCCTATAAATCATCCAAATCACAACTCTTGTTCAAGAAACAACCCTTAACATTCCACCTCATTTTGGCCTTTTTTAGCTAATCATAATGTAATCCTTACGCCCAGAACGCCTTGGAGGCGTTGTAAATGTAAGGAAAGCATCCATGCTTCGGGAATTCAACAAAATCCAACCAAAGGTTCAAGTTCAAAAACCCACTTTAAATATACTACAAGTTCCTAGTTTTCTACCATATTCATGAGCAAAATCGTGCAAGGAAGTAAGGAAACAAGTAGAAAAGAGTCTTACTTGAAAATTTTGACGTCGGAAGCGGAGTGATTGGGGGAGAAAGTGGTATGTTCGAAGGGAATATGGGGAGAATGGGGGGTGAAATCCATTTTCTCCCCTATTTCATTCAGCTGTCAACCGCTATAGCGGTCGACATTCCGCTATAGCGGTGTAATGTCCGCTATAATGAACGGTCAGTAGTTATTGGTAAGGGAAAGGTTCTCCTGGGTCTTTTCAAGTTCGTCCGTCCCAATATGACACTAGGCCCTGAATTCTTGGGTGCTCGGAATAGGGACACGTGTAATTTTTCCTTGAGAGGCTCGTAAATTCCTCGTCGGGACGGGATAATAGTAGATTTTTCCCTCTGGTTGGTTAGACTCTCAAGGGGAAGGGTTGACAACTTGCATGGGTTCATTAATTATGCAGTCACTTGGGACAGTGAGAGTCTCGGGTTAGTCTCTTTCCTCTGGTTTTATTTTGGGATCTTTCGGGGATGAACGATGGGTAAATTAGTATCTGTTGTAACGATCGGGTCAGTTGTTATATAAATTTTCCGATTTTGTAAATATAGGGAAAACGGGCATTTTATAAGTTCAAGACAAAATACTTTCAATACTTGTTATTCCTATGCATTTGTATAGTGTTCCCCAACAGTCGCGATCATCGTCGTTTCCGTTCGCCGGCGTAACAAGCTCTCGTTCTCTTTGGCGGCGGCTGCGAGGGAGATCCTCGACGTTATTTTTCTCCGGCGACATCGAGCTGTGGAGTTCTCCGGCGATCGATCGATCGATCGTAGTCTCTTCCGTTTTTCGGCCAGCGATCGGCGACTGGATTCCGAGCAGTCACGCACGCATCCATCGCCAGCGGACGTTGTCTCTGCCACGACGAACCTCCGTCGCAGCTCCGGTGAGATGCGTGAACCTAGAAACTTCGCCGGTCAGATCTGCTCCGGCTAGATCTACTCCGGTCAGATCCGAGTCTTGCCTTGCCCTCTTTCTCTCTTTTCTTTGTGTTTCTTGGGTATCTTCTCCTTGCAGGTCCACCGAGCTTCCGACGACTACCAAGATTCCGGCGAACAAGAAGAATTCGGCGAACAAGAAGATTTCGGCGACCAATTTCGACACCTCATCTTGCCGGAATCCAACCACTTTAGCAGCAGACCGTCCTTCTCTCCTCACAGCTTGACCCCGGTGACTTCTATCCCTAGGCTTTATTTTCGTCCTCAGTTTTTATCGCATTCTTGATAGCCTATTTAGGTTGATATTTCTGTCATTGCTTTAACACTCGCTGTCTAGTTTTTTTACATTTTATTTTACATTTTATATTGATTTTGACGTGTAGTGTATTCGGGAAGCATATTATTGGCTCTATACCGTGTTTGGTAGTGTAGTTCCTGTCTCTTGTACCTTTTTGCTTTTCGTGTCATATAGTTGTCTAGTATAGAGTAGTTGGTGGAGTTGGTTTATCCTTGTTTATAGCGCACATTTTAGTGGCTTTGGTGAATGATGGTCGAGTAGGGTCATGTCATCGGTCGCACTCGGGTTTGGGGGCAGGGTTGGGGGTTGGGCTGGGGGCGGGGCCGGGGGCGGGGGCGAGGGCGAGGGGAATGAGAGGTAAGGGGGTTAAGGGAGCAGCTAGGTTGAGAATAGGGTCTTGGAACATAGGGACTTTATCCGGAAAGTCCATAGAGCTAGTGAAGGTTCTAAGGAAGAGGAGGATTAGCATAGCGTGTGTCCAGGAGACTAAATGGGTGGGCACTAAGGCGCGAGAGGTAGATGGGTATAAGTTGTGGTACTCAGGAGGTGTGAGGAATAAGAATGGGGTAGGTATCCTAGTGGAGGAAGAGTTGAGAGAGCAAGTGGTGGAGGTTAGGAGGGTCAACGATAGGTTGATGACAATTAAGTTAGTCCTTGAAGGGTCTACTTTGAACATTATTAGTGCGTACGCACCACAAGCGGGCTTAGATGAGGAGGAGAAGAAATGCTTTTGGGAGGTTCTGGACGAGGTAGTGGGAGGTTTGCCTGACACTGAGAAGCTTTTCATTGGAGGAGACTTCAATGGGCACATCGGGGCATCGTCGAGGGGTTATGACGATGTGCATGGAGGCTTTGGTTTCGGGGATAGGAATGTAGGGGGTGCCGCACTCTTGGATTTCGCTAGAGCCTTTGGGTTGAGAGTAGCTAACTCTAGTTTCCCGAAGAAGGAGGAGCACTTGGTTACTTTCCGTAGTGCGGTGGCCAAGACTCAGATAGACTTTTTGCTCCTTAGGACAGGTGATAAAGGGCTTTGTAAAGACTGTAAGGTTATCCCTAGTGAGAACCTTTCGACCCAACATAGACTCTTAGTGATGGATTTAGAGATCAAGAAGGAGAAAAAGAAGCGTATTGTAGATGACCGGCCTAGGATTAAATGGGGTAGCCTGACCATGGCCAGTGCACTGGAAATAGGGGAGAAGTTGTCGACTAGGGGGGCTTGGGGGAGTAGTGGGGATGTGGATAGTATGTGGGATACGACCGCTAGTTGCATAAGGGAGACGGCTAGAGAGGTGTTGGGCGTCTCGAGAGGTCGTTCTGGCAAGCATCGAGGGGACTGGTGGTGGAATGGAGAAGTAAAAGGAAAGGTGGAGGCAAAAAAGGGGTTATATGCGAAGTTGGTAGAGAGTAAGGATGAGGAGGAAAGGCGAAGGAATAGGGAGGCGTATAAGATTGCTAGGAAGGAGGCTAAGTTAGCGGTAACGGCAGTGAAAACGACAGCCTTTGAAAGCTTATACGCGGCTTTAGAGGATAAAGGTGGGGATAAAAAGTTATACAGGTTAGCAAAGGCTAGAGAGAGGAGGACTCAGGACCTTGACCAAGTGAAGTGCATCAAGGACGAAGATGGCAAAATACTAGCAGATGAGGTACTCATTAGGAGGAGATGGCAGTCTTACTTCCATGGACTCTTGAATGAAGAGGGGGACAAAAGCTTTGTGCTGGGAGATTTGGCACACTCAGAGAGGAGTCGTGACTATGATTATTGTAGCCGTATAAAGGTTGAAGAGATTAAGGTTGCGATTCGCAAGATGCGAAGGGGTAGGGCGACGGGGCCAGATGAGATTCCCGTTGATTTTTGGAAGAGCTCGGGTGAGACAGGTGTGAAGTGGCTAACCGAGTTGTTTGATGGTATTTTTAGAACGGCAAAAATGCCTGAAGCTTGGAGATGGAGCACGATGATTCCTTTGTACAAGAACAAGGGCGATATTCAGAGTTGCAACAACTATAGGGGTATCAAATTGCTAAGCCACACTATGAAGGTCTGGGAGAGGGTGGTGGAGTTGAGGTTGAGACAGATCGTGCCTATTTCAGAGAACCAGTTCGGCTTTATGCCAGGACGCTCGACTACAGAAGCTATTCATCTCCTTAGAAGACTGGTGGAGCAGTACAGGGAAAGGAAGAAGGACTTGCACATGGTGTTCATCGATCTAGAAAAGGCGTATGATAAAGTCCCTAGGGAGGTCCTTTGGAGGTGCTTGGAGGCTCGAGGCGTACCCGTGGCGTACACCAGATCAATTAAGGACATGTATGAGGGGGCCAAGACTCGCGTTAGAACTGTGGGAGGAGATTCGGAGCACTTTCCCGTGTTAATGGGGTTGCACCAGGGATCGACCCTTAGCCCGTTTCTATTTGCCTTGGTAATGGATGTATTGACGCGGCAAATACAAGGTGAGGTCCCATGGTGCATGTTATTTGCGGATGATGTAGTTTTGGTGGACGAGACTCGCGGAGGAGTTAATGCTAAGTTGGAGGTTTGGAGACAGACCCTCGAGTCGAAGGGGTTTAGGTTGAGCAGGACCAAGACTGAATATATGGAGTGCAAGTTCAGTGAGGCGACTCAGGATGATGCCGTAGAAGTGAAGCTGGATACACAGGTCATCCAAAAGAAAGGGAGTTTCAAGTATCTTGGGTCTATTATCCAAGGAAATGGAGAGATTGATGAGGATGTCACCCATCGTATTGGTGTTGGGTGGATGAAATGGAGGCTCGCATCTGGAGTCTTGTGCGATAAGAAGGTGCTGACTAAACTTAAAGGCAAATTCTACAGAGTGGTGGTCCGACCAGCTCTGTTGTATGGAGTAGAGTGTTGGCCAGTAAAGAACTCCTATATTCAAAAGATGAAGGTGGCGGAGATGAGGATGTTGCGATGGATGTGCGGGTTTACGAGGAGAGATAGGATTAGGAATGAGGATATCCGAGATAAGGTGGGTGTGGCGTCGGTGGAAGATAAGATGCGGGAAGCGAGGTTGAGATGGTTCGGACATGTGAGGAGGAGAGGCACGGATGCTCCAGTGCGGAGGTGTGAGAGGTTGGCTATGGATGGTTACAGGAGAGGACGAGGTAGACCGAAAAAGTATTGGGGAGAGGTGATTCGACAGGACATGGCGCAGTTGCAGCTTACCGAGGACATGACCCTAGATAGGAAGGTGTGGAGGACGCGGATTAGGGTAGAAGAGTAGTAGGAAGAAGTGTGTCCCGACTAGTAATCGTAGTGTTACGCTTATAGTCTCTTGTTTTTGGATTCCTCGTGGTAGTATTTTGTGGCAGTGCTCTGTTTCTGTTTCTGTCTGTTGTTTGTTAGTACATATTACTTCCTATCGCCTCTTGTAGTTCTATCTTGTATTTTATCCTGTATCATTGTTACGTCCTTTTTTAGACTGTTTTGCCTTGAGCCGGGGGTCTATCGGAAACAGCCTCTCTACCTCACCTCTGAGGTAGTGGTATGGACTGCGTACACTCTACCCTCCCCAGACCCCACGCTGTGGGAATACACTGGGTATGTTGTTGTTGTTGTTGTAAATATAGGAAAAACAATTTAAAAATATGTTTGAAGTAAGTAGGGTGACTTCATGGGATTTTTTTTGATTTTCAAAAATAATCCAGGCTGACGTCACTCCGCTATAGCGGTAAATATTTTGCTATAGTGGAACTGCCATAGCGAATGGGTAACCACCATAGCGGAATGACGGGAGGCAGTAACCTCAGAATGGGATTTTATTAAAAAGCTTCTCCTCCTCAGTTAGAAAACATACGAGGGTTTCTCCAAAAACCCTCGCATGTTGCTCTAAGGCTAGGGAATCATGAGGAGGAGGGGTCATGGCTGAAGGGACGTGGAGCAATGGATTCCAGGACCATTGTTTAGCCAGGAATGCCTTCACAGAGCCAGTAACGCACGGTTACAACTGCTTGGTGCCCAGGTAGGCTAGGTTTTCCTGAGTAGTTAGACCTGTTTACATTCTGTATTCATCATATAGCGGAATGGAGATTTCATGTTTTAGGCTTCCGGGCGCGGAGTCTGGTGGATTTGGTATTAGTTATGAGGGAACAAAGGATTGGTTGGATTGAGCTGTGGATTGATTGTAGCTAATTTGGGCTGTTTATGTTGTCTTGGCATGCTAAGATGATAGGACTCAGGGACGGGGATGTCGGGAAGGTTCGAGGAACCGAGAATTGCAAGGACGACAAAAAGGGTATGAAAGTGAGAAACTCCTAGGTGAGGTTTCGGGAATACTGAAGGCATGATAAGTAGTTGCTGTTTTGCTAAGGGCTAAGGGGTGGTAACTCGTGTTGTTATTATTTATGCAAGTTCTGAAATCAATGGGGTTGTTAAATTATGCTAAAAAGGAGAAACCGTTCTTTATATGTAAATAAAGGGTGAGTGTCTTTAGTCTTCGGACGGAGGTTGAGATTAAGTTATATACCCGGGAGAGAGGGTAGGTGATGGCTTACGATTCTTGTGAATGTTGTATATTTTGTACTCTTATCTAAGTGTTTGTATGAATTGTATGGCTTAGAGGAATTGTGTAGAATGTCTAAGGGTCCTGTTTTACAGTCTGTGAATTGAATGGTGTGTTGCTTGTTAGTTTACAAGTTGTTTGTTCATTATTTTAACTGTGGATTATTGACATTCGGTTGGCTCGGGTACCACACCTGGTACATGTATACTAATGGTTGGCTCGGGTACCATGCCTGGTATGGGTATACTAACGGTTGGCTCAGGTACCACGCCTGGTACGGGTATAACAAATGGTTGGCTTGGGTACCACACCTGGTACGAAATACTAACGGTTGGCTCGGGTACCACGCCTGGTAGGGGTTTATTTTACTGCATCATTGCATTGATATTGTTGCATTGCATTGACTGTTATTGGTTCCGTGAGTGGGATGGGATATTTTATTGAATTATGATATTTGTTAGTGGTCCTTTGAGTGACCGGGGATCCTGTTTTATCTGTGGAATTGGTCTTGGATTAGGCCGGGTTGTCTGTTTAACACTTAGGTGTTGTTTAGAGAGGATCCGAGGGTGGGTTCGGGCTATATTGGTGTGGTTAATCGGTTGTAGTTGTTCATGGTCATATGTTTGGTCGGGTTGCACATGAGAACTAGGCTGGGGAGATGGTTGAGAGTCGGGTGTTGCATCACTAATGAGTATTATCATAAGAGAGATTCTTGGGAACCCTTGGGGGACCAGGGTACTATAAGGGTGATGGGTCTAGACTGACAGTAGTTGGGATGGTTTCCAGAATGTGCAGTCTTGGGGATTTGTAGGGTAAACAGGGTGGTAGTCCGGGTCAGGACTTAGGGGTTAGACTAGTGGTGAGACTTGGGAAGTCTAAGGTTGATAAGGCTTGGGAAGTCTAAAGTTGATAAGGCTTGGGAAGCCTAAGGTTGATAAGACTTGGGAAGTCAAAGATTAGTATGACTTGAGTAGTTTGAGAAGTGAGGGAGTTGGCAGCGTAAGGAGTAGGAAGGGTTGGTTGGTATTGAATAAAGCGGGGAGGGGGTTGGAGGATGGAAATTAAATTGCATTAATTGCAGTCATATTTTTCCCTGTTTTGTTATATGATGGTAGGAGTGGATTCGGGTCGACCGATGATGCCTACCAGTATGTGTGTTTGTACTGATTCTACTCTTTCTATATCTTTTTGGGTATAGTCTGGTTGCAGGGTTGGTGATGTTTGATATGTTCACGGTGATGAGGATCTCCAGCAACTTCTGTACTTCGATTCCATGATGGAAGTTGTGTCTTTTCTTTCTTGTATAAATCTTGTAGTAGCTCTTGTACCTGTTTAGACTAGATCCTAGGGAGGGGTGTTTTCAAGTGTAAAACTATTCTTCTAATTTTCAGTGTTGTAAATAAAACGTTTCTTTTGAGAAGGAAATATTTATTTTGCTGTTTTCTATTGTTTTGCATGTTACCTGTTGGACGGGTGGTGATGGTTCATCTATCTAGGTGGTTAGAGTAGGCTCCCGCACGGCCCGGTGGGTTGGGTCGTGACAGTTATGAAGATCTTCTAGTTCCTCATCATGAGAAGCCCTTATAACTGCAATTTCTTTATCCTTGGCAGCCAGCATTACCCTTAGCCTCTGCAGAGGTGCATTGGCCCCTCTTAGAGGAGCAGGTACAACAACCTGGTTCACAGTGCCAATCACATTTTTGATTGTCTAATCTTGCCAGGCTTGAATAGGCACACTAAAGTGTGGAAAAACTCCCCCCCAACCTGAATCCATAACCTAGAGCATGTTTGGTGCCATCCTGTTTGCAGATCCTATGCATGTGGCAAAGTATGAGCCTAGGCAGATTGATAGGAACCCTAGAGAGTAGCAGTTGCATCAAGGTGAGGTCCAAAAAGTTTTCCTCAGTACATTTTTTCTCTCTAGGCAGCACCATCTTTTGCACAACATAAAAAAGCATCTGATAGAGAGAAAGCATAGCCCCCTTATCCACCCTAGAGTGCTCCTCCAGTGTAGGATCATTGGCAAACCTTCATATGATCTCCAAGGCAGAGGAAATCCCATCCAAAGGAGGCCATTGAGTATTCACATAGTGACACCACCCAATATTAGATACCCCTAAAATTTGGGCTAACACAGCAGGAGTAAGGGTGAAAGAGACATCCCTTACCACACTGGAAATAAAGGAGGAGGTACCAGTAACATTGACATAGAATTGTATGGTCTCAGCTCTTGCCATCTTCCTTCTAGTATGTCATGCCCCGAGGCTACCCCCTTGACATTACACGGGACCTGGAACCACAAGTGCCCTAAGCTAACCCTTGGTCATAGCGTAACTCAGATAAATCAATAGATAAGCAGAAGCATAATAGGAAAATTCGAAGTCTAATGTATGGCTAATCAAGTCAAATAGGATTACAAAACCAAAAGGAGACTAGAATACTGTCTATGTCTGAAAAACCTCTAACTGTCATAAAGAGTTGCTGGGACAAGACCCCAGCTAACTCAAAATATAAAATGATAGCATAAAGACGAATGCTCCAACTCTAGTCCTCGGATAATGAGGACTCACCAATAATCAGCTGAATGCCTAGCGTAGTCTAGCCATGAGTCTGAGGGCAGGTGCCTGAATCTGCATCGTAAAAGGATGCAGTGCAAAATGCATCAGTACTATAGGATGTACCGGAAAAATTAGATAAACAGAAATCTGAGAACAAAATATCATAGTAATCATAATAGTTCTGAAGTCTGAAGGCACGGAGTCAATGTATTTTAAAACCTGATACTATTTCTATGGGAGGTTCTCTAACCGACATAGTCCATGTGAGCTACATGGAATCCGATGTATACGCCCCATCAAAAGGACCCAATATACCTTGCCAGGGTATAAAGGCATAACTGTGGTGTGATCAGTAAATCTGATGCCCAACTGAGTGGAATTAGAACATACAGGGGCACGTAGTTCTGGGACTAAGGTTACTCTCACCCCGTCCAACTAGGTGTTAAAAACTACTCCCAAAATAATACGTATAACTCATATAATACTGATGCATATCTGGATGCAAAACTGATCATAGCTAATGATATATCTAATGTCAAATCTGTTTATAAAGCGTAGAGACATATCTGATGTCATGCAAATTCGAATCATAAGTTTTAAAGTTGTGCATGTTCATAATTCAAGGTACCCCTTATTTTCTAAAATCATAACCTGAAGATTTATGCATGCACTTTCATAATCAAGAGACCATGTTATCTAAACATGCCAAATTTAAACTTGGAATCATGCAATTTAAAGGAACCATGCTAGAATTCATACTTAACATATGAGCTTTTGAAAATATGCAAAGAATCATAAATTAAACATGGGTAATGAATGTGAAATCATGAATTAAAGCTTTAAATCAAACCCATAACTTTTCCCCAATTTGGGTAAGAACCCTAATTTAGAAATCCATAAATTCAATTTAGAAGATTGGGGGTTTTGGGCATAAGGGTGAAGGTATTCCCTTATTGAATACCTACATACCTTTATTGATGCTAACCCAACTGAAATTGAAAAGAAAAAGAGGCTTGAACTTGGAGCTTGAGCAATTTACTTTCCTCTTTTGGTAGATGAATGAGGGAATGAGAAAAGACTTAGGCTAATAGGTTTAGTAATCATGCTAAGAATAGCCAAAATGACCTCACTAAGGAGTTAAAAGGGTGGGTAATTATAAAAATACCCTGGGATTTAATTAAGAAAAGTTGTTTTAAAAACTTGGCTTCAGGTTCAACGGATCCCTTCCACCAGCCGTAGAAGTAACCACGAGTCGTGGATTGGACTCGTGGTTCCTGAGCCCAGAATTCAAGCTGCAAAACGCTTTTCACGATTTAACAGAATGACCCCGTAGAAACTTCTATGAGTTGTGGAACTCACTCGTTATTCCTGGGGAGACTGGCAATCCTCAGTCTGAGTTTCATGAGTTGGTTCCATGACTCGTGGAACTATACACGGATCGTGAACCTGACTCATGGTTCTCAAACCCGAGGATGATCTGCAGGACTGGTTTTATGGGTCACTTCCACAGCTCGTGGTTCTTTCCACGGGTCGTGAACTTGACTCGTGATCCCTGGAAGTTTTAACATTTCTGCTAGTTCTGAATTTAAAAGCTGGATCAAATTTTAGGGTGTTACAATATCTCCTCTTTGGGATCATTCGTCCTCAAATAAAGATTAAGCAATGAAAACCAGAGAGAAAACAGTCCAACCAAACAACAAAACATGAAAACTCAAGGATAAACATGAAAACTAAGCTCTTCAACTTAAAACATGACTGAATCAACTTCGAAAAACATGCATGCATACTAAGATCATGAGAGAAGCTGATGGAATAGAGTAGGATAGACATATTAATGAGGAAACTACTACCTCAAGCGGAAACTGTATCAGAATGAAAGAGATGAGGGTACTTGGCTTTCATGGCTGTTTCTGCTTCCTAAGTAGCTCCATCAACTAGCTGATTCCTCCAAAGGACCTTTACGAAAACAACTTCTTTGTTTCTCAACCTTCGAACCTGACGATGAAGAATCTCTATGGGAACTTCCTCATAAGTAAGGTTATCCTTCACATTCACAACTTCCAAAGAAACAATCAAGGTCGGATCACCAACACACTTCTTCAACATAGAAACATGGAAAACCGAATGAACCGCTTCTAAATACGTTGGCAACTCCAACTCATAAGCAACACTACCAACTCTCCTCAGAATCTGATAAGGACCTACAAAGTAGGGACTAAGCTTTCCTTTCCTACCAAATCTCATCACACCCTTCACAGGTGACACCTTCAGAAAAACCCAATCATCAACTTCAAATTCCAACTCCCTTCTCCTCACATCCGCATATGATTTTTGTCGACTCTGAGTGGTCTTCAACTTTTCCTTAATAAGCTGAACCTTCTCCATATTCTCAGAAACCGAATTTGGACCAATCAAAGCTGCCTCACCTACCTCAAAACCACCCAATAGGATACCGACACCTCCGCCCATAAAGTGCCTCATAAAGAGCCATCTGGATTCTGGAATGAAAAATGTTGTTGTAGGCAAACTCAATAAGAGATAAGTGATCATCCCAACTACCCTTGAAATCAATCACACAAGCTCTTAACATATCCTCCAAAGTGTGAATAGTATGCTCGTGAGTATTAAGACCTCTCTGAAATGATCTCAAAAACTGGGATGTAAACTGAGTACCCCTATCTGAAATGATGGATAATGGAACACCATGCAATTGGACTACCTCACGGATGTAGAGTCTGGCATAATCCTCAGCTGAATCAGTAGTCTTGACAGCCAAGAAGTGGGCTGATTTGGTCATCCTGTCGATAATCACCCAAATAGAATCATGTTGCCTTCGAGTACGAGGCAAACCTGTATTGAAGTCCATATTGATCACTTCCCACTTCCAAGTAGGAAGGTCAATATCCTGAGTCATGCCACCCGACCGCTGATGCTCTACATTCACTTGCTGACAGTTGGGATAGTTAGCCACAAAACTGGCTATGTCCCTCTTCATACCATTCCACCCATAGACTTTCTGTAGATCATGGTACATCTTTGTGGCACCAGGGTGAATAGAATATCTGGAACTATGATCCTCAGTCAAAATATGCTGTCTCAACCCATCTACATCTGGCACACATAATCGACCCTGATAACGAAGCATGCCATCTCCCCCTTGGGAGAAAACCTCAACCCTTTGCTGATGGACTGCACCCTTTAGCTAAAACAAAATAGGATCACTGTCTTGCTTTGCCTTCACTTCAGCTACCAAAGATGATTCGGAACCATTCTGAACAATAACACCACCTTCTGTCGAGTCCATAAGGTGAACCCCCAACCGAGCAAGCTTATGAACCTCCTTAACCAATTCCTTCTTTCCATCTTCAACTGAAGCCACACTACCCATGGACAATCTACTAAGTGCATCCACCCACAACATTGGCCTTACCAGGATGGTAAAGCACACTCATATCATAATCCTTAAGAAGCTCAATCCATCTCCTTTGACGCAGATTTAATTTCTTTTGAGAGAACACATACTGAAGACTCTTATGATCGGTGAATACATCCACATGCACACCATACAAGTAATGCCTCTAAAATTTCAAGGCAAAGACCACGGCTGCTAACTTAAGATCATGAGTATGGTAGTTCTTCTCATGAATCTTAAGCTGCCTCGAAGCATAAGTAATCACCTTACCACGCTGCATCAATACACAACCCAAGCCAATTCTAGAAGCATCACAATACACAACAAAGTCATCCAAACCCTCGGGTAGGGTCAATACTGGCGCTGTGGTCAACCTAGTCTTCAATTCCTGAAAGTTCTTCTCACAAAGGTCAGACCGCTGAAACTTCACCTTTTTCTGAGTCAACTGAGTCAAAGGGGTAGCAATGGAAGATCACCCCTCCACAATTCTCTTATAGTAACCAGCCAAACCCAAAAAGCTCCTAATATCAGACGGGGAAGTGGGTCTAGGCCAGTTCTTTACTGCCTCAATCTTTTGAGAATCAACTCGAATACCATCTCTAGTCACAATATGACCCAGAAAAGCAATAGACTGCATCCAGAACTCACACTTGCTAAACTTAGCAAACAACTGTCGATCCTTGAGAGTTTGCAACATAAAAATCTCAAATGGTCCGCATGCTCTTCCTCACTCCAAGAGTAGATAAGAATATCATCAATGAAAACAATCACAAACATATCTAGATACTAATTGAAAACACGGTTCATCAAATCCATAAAGGCTGCAGGAGCATTCGTTAGACCAAAAGACATAACCACAAATTCATAATGACCATACCGAGTTCCGAAGGTTGTCTTTGGAATATCACACTCTCTAATACGAAGCTGATGATAACCGGATCTAAGGTCGATCTTGAAGA
>QJPP01000953.1:0-82602 GCA_003996215.1 Jaltomata sinuosa
AATTTAAATTTTAGACAGTCTCTTATGGGTTCAATTGAATCTACTGTGGCCTATGGTCCAGTTTATTTCAATACGCAACCAAATTTGCAATTATCGTTATCTGATGTTAATATTCTGGATGCTTTGACATTAAATGTTAAAACCAATGGTTATAACTATATGCCAGGTTCAGAACTTATTGGTCTTTCTTATAGAATTTATTTCAAATTGTTATCTACTCTGAATCCGAAGTGTAAGCTATACGATACTTCTGATCAAACTATTTTGGTTGAAACTAATTTCGCCAAATCCAAGGTCACCACTAGGAGACCTATAAAATGGGAAGAAATTAATTTTCCAGTAACATGGACTCTTGATTCAGTTATATCTCCAAATCAATTAACTGATACAGTTACAAATTCTGAGTATTCTCATGTTTCTCAAGATCCCGATGGTAGGGTCTGTATTCAATTTACAGAAGGTAGCTATGCTCCTCATAGGCAGTCTTTGTCTACGCATAGACTCATGCCTCCGGTAAGTACTGTTTATAACAGAAGATCTCTTGGTCATAGATCTATGACTAATATTCAGCATATTTCACCTATCGACCCTATTTATGGTCCAGCAAGAAATAGGGCTGCTTCTCTTCATACGATAGAATCTGATAATAACGCTGCTATTGAAAAGGTTAAGATTAGCCCAGGTTCTAATATTGTGCAGGCTGATAATATGCATGATGATAGTTCTGATAAGGACTTTCCTACTCCCTCTGAAATGGAGTTTGATATTAATAAGTGTTAATGATTCCACACCAAATTGATTTTAGCCCAGGTTCCCTGGCAAGAAAACAAATTCAAAAAGAATTTTTTGATAAAAGGTGGAGCAAGTTTAAAACTTGGTTTTTTAATTCTTACAGTAGAGAAGATATGAATAATATCTCTCAAGAGTTTTACGAAATGTGTGCTTTGCATAATGAAATTATGCATTTTGTTCCATGGTTTATAACCACTTATTTACCTTTGTATGTCAAAGTTATTGAAAGGACTTATCGGGAAGTAGACGGTAATTTAAGAACCGCTATTTATCCTCCCCAATCTGCTTTTATTTTACCCAATAATACGGGTATAACTTTCCACGCGTTTCAAAAATTCGTTGAGGAAGAAATTGCTTCTATAAGTATTTCAGAAATTAATAAACTAATTTCTCAAAATAATTATCTGGGTTTGTATGTCAAAGTTTTGGGAGAACATATTAGCTCTCTAGACAAAAAACTTGATGAAATGACTGTTTTGATAAAAGATATAAAAGCTGATATAGCTAAAATCAATATTGCTTCAACTAGCAACATAGAAATTGCTTCAACTAGTAAAGCAGAATTGGTTCCTACTTTTATTCAAAGACCCCCTGAAATTAATGATTTTAAGTTTAAATCTATTAATGAGTTAGAAGAACTTCTTGATAAAAAGTTCTCGGATTTACAAATTAAGCCAATGGATTTATCACAAGAGTTTTCTGAAAAAATGGAGCAAACAAATGATTTTAAAAATCAGGTTTCTTCCGAGTTTAATAAACTCAAAGGTTATCCTAGAAAAAATTCTGGGTATTCAAAACCAGCAATGACTACGTTCTATTACCCTCGTCCAACTCCTCAAGATGTTTTGATAGAGGAACGAGAGTGGAACCAGACTAATACGTCTTACAGTGGTTCTGAAATTTATGAATGGAACCTCGACGGTTTAACTGATAGACAGTTAACCATTCTGGCTCATAGGATGCTTATGTATTCAACCATTTGCAAAAGCACCAAAAATAATGATAGAACAATCTGCAAAATGATTGTTGCAGGTTTTACAGGGCAACTAAGAGGATGGTGGGATAACTACTTAAGTATAGAAGAAAAGGCCACCATTGTTAATGCTATTTCAGTTGAAGAAGGAGTTGATAACTTAGGCTTCAAATATTGGTTAAAAAATAGAGAAGACGTTGTTCAGAGCCTAGACACTGTTCATGGTATATATGAGATAGATGTGAACATACTTGATATAGATATGGAACTTATTTGTTTATGGATCTCGGAGAACAAAGTAGTACTAAAAGTACTAGACTTGAAGAGGTTGATATACCTCAAAACCTTGATTTGTTAAACAAATGGACGATTCCTAAAGTTCCGATTAAAACCATTTATGATTATGGTTGGTTTGATAAACTTTCTACAAAACAGTTGATTAAAACAACTGAGCAATCTTTAGCATTGAATTCTTCTGAACAAACTATTCGTTTATTAAATAAACATGATATTAATCTTTATAAGAATCAGTATAACTATTTGCATATTGGCATGGTTCAAATTGCTTTTAAACCACTTACCCTTAAAGGGTTACCAGAGACCTTTTTAGCAGCTCTCAGAGATGCTAGAAATTTAAATTTTAGACAGTCTCTTATGGGTTCAATTGAATCTACTGTGGCCTATGGTCCAGTTTATTTCAATACGCAACCAAATTTGCAATTATCGTTATCTGATGTTAATATTCTGGATGCTTTGACATTAAATGTTAAAACCAATGGTTATAACTATATGCCAGGTTCAGAACTTATTAGTCTTTCTTATAGAATTTATTTCAAATTATTATCTACTCTGAATCCGAAGTGTAAGCTATACGATACTTCTGATCAAACTATTTTGGTTGAAACTAATTTCGCCAAATCCAAGGTCACCACTAGGAGACCTATAAAATGGGAAGAAATTAATTTTCCAGTAACATGGACTCTTGATTCAGTTATATCTCCAAATCAATTAACTGATACAATTACAAATTCTGAGTATTCTCATGTTTCTCAAGATCCCGATGGTAGGGTCTGTATTCAATTTACAGAAGGTAGCTATGCTCCTCACAGGCAGTCTTTGTCTACGCATAGACTCATGCCTCCGGTAAATACTGTTTATAACAGAAGATCTCTCGGTCATAGATCTATGCCTAATATTCAGCATATTTCACCAATCGACCCTATTTATGGTCCAGCAAGAAATAGGGCTGCTTCTCTTCATACGATAGAATCTGATAATAACGCTGTTATTGAAAAGGTTAAGATTAGCCCAGGTTCTAATATTGTGCAGGCTGATAATATTCATGATGATAGTTCTGATAAGGACTTTCCTACTCCCTCTGAAATGGAGTTTGATATTAATAAGTGTTAATGATTCCACACCAAATTGATTTTAGCCCAGGTTCCCTGGCAAGGAAACAAATTCAAAAAGAATTTTTTGATAAAAGGTGGAGCAAGTTTAAAACTTGGTTTTTTAATTCTTACAGTAGAGAAGATATGAATAATATCTCTCAAGAGTTTTACGAAATGTGTGCTTTGCATAATGAAATTATGCATTTTGTTCCATGGTTTATAACCACTTATTTACCTTTGTATGTCAAAGTTATTGAAAGGACTTATCGGGAAGTAGACGGTAATTTAAGAACCGCTATTTATCCTCCCCAATCTGCTTTTATTTTACCCAATAATACGGGTATAACTTTCCACGCGTTTCAAAAATTCGTTGAGGAAGAAATTGCTTCTATAAGTATTTCAGAAATTAATAAACTAATTTCTCAAAAGAATTATCTGGGTTTGTATGTCAAAGTTTTGGGAGAACATATTAGCTCTCTAGACAAAAAACTTGATGAAATGACTGTTTTGATAAAAGATATAAAAGCTGATATAGCTAAAACCAATATTGCTTCAACTAGCAATATAGAAATTGCTTCAACTAGTAAAGCAGAATTGGTTCCTACTTTTATTCAAAGACCCCCTGAAATTAATGATTTTAAGTTTAAATCTATTAATGAGTTAGAAGAACTTCTTGATAAAAAGTTCTCGGATTTAAAAATTAAGCCAATGGATTTATCACAAGAGTTTTCTGAAAAAATGGAGCAAACAAATGATTTTAAAAATCAGGTTTCTTTCGAGTTTAATAAACTCAAAGGTTATCCTAGAAAAAATTCTGGGTATTCAAAACCAGCAATGACTACGTTCTATTACCCTCGTCCAACTCCTCAAGATGTTTTGATAGAGGAACGAGAGTGGAACCAGACTAATACGTCTTACAGTGGTTCTGAAATTTATGAATGGAACCTCGACGGTTTAACTGATAGACAGTTAACCATTCTGGCTCATAGGATGCTTATGTATTCAACCATTTGCAAAAGCACCAAAAATAATGATAGAACAATCTGCAAAATGATTGTTGCAGGTTTTACAGGGCAACTAAGAGGATGGTGGGATAACTACTTAAGTATAGAAGAAAAGGCCACCATTGTTAATGCTATTTCAGTTGAAGAAGGAGTTGATAACTTAGGCTTCAAACTAGAAAAAAATAGAGAAGACGCTGTTTATACTCTGGTGGTCACTATTTTAGAACATTTTAATGGTAGATTTACCTCTTCGTATGAAATAATTCGTACTTTACTCAATGGTCTAAAATGTCCTACATTGACCAAATGGAGATGGTACAAAGATACGTTTCTAAGTCGGGTTATGGAATTACCCGAAAATAAATTTAACTTCTGGAAAGCTAAGTTTATAGACGGCCTTCCTTCTTTATTTGCCGAAAGGGTTCGTAAGGTCCTAAGAGGAGACCGTATTGAAATTCCGTATGAGGAATACACTTATGGTAAACTAATTGGAGTTTGCACTCAAGAAAGATTAAATCTTTGCAATGAGCTTCGTATGTCACAACAGCTTAAAATGAATAAGCAAAAGGAAAGATCTCAGCTTGGAGATTTTTGTACTCAATTCGGTTTACCTGAACCAACGGCCTATGACAGTAAAAAAGAGTACTACCGCTCTTCTAGGACTGAAGGTTCCGACAGGAGGAGGAGACGAAGATCTAGGCGAATGTCTAGAGAAGAGAGAGACGCTAAAAGAAGCTCTCGAAAATCTAAGAGATTTACTAAAGATCGGTCAGGACGAGATCTTTCTAAAATCAAGTGCTACAAATGCGGTAAGCGAGGGCATATTGCCCCAAATTGCAAATTGAATAAGCTTAAAGCTTTAGAACTTGATCCAGAAATGCATGAAAAGGTTTATAGTTTATTATACACCTCTGGATCAGAGGAAGATTATGAATCATATTCCGAGGATGAATCAAATATTGATCTTATTGATTTTTCTGATCATGATGAGCAGGTTAATTGCACCACTTGCCAAGGTAATACCTGTACTTGTGAAACTGAAGGAGATGATATTTATAAACTTCAGTCACAATTTCAAGATTTTGCTATCAATATGTTTTCATCTGATAATATCATTGAATTGCTAAAAGAAGTTACTGATAACAAACTTCGTGAAAAAATTATTAATCTTGCCACTAGTTCTTCAAAACCAGTTGTGGAAAAGGTTAAAAATGATTTTGAATATCAAGCCCCTTATTCTTTAAAAGAAGTTGAAAATCGTTTAATGATAAAAAATTCTTTTGTTGAAAAGGATGCTTCTTTTAATGATTTAAAAGAGGAGGTTGAAAATCTAAAAAAGGAGATTATATTTCTTAAACGCAATCAGGCCATTCATGATAAAAGGATTTCTCAGATTGAGGAAAATCCTGCGCAGATAAGTGCTTCCAAAGGAAAAGAGGTTTGCTATGATGAACCTAATGATTCTAATATGTTTTTGGGAATGATGCAGGTTGTTACTGCGCACAAATGGTATGTTAAATGCACCATTTTAATTGATAATAGCTTCTCTATTACTAGTGATGCTTTAATCGACAGTGGTGCAGATGTAAGCTGCATCCAAGAGGGTCTTGTTCCCTCGAAATATTTTCAAAAAACTGCACATATGGTAAAATCTGCATCCGGACATGCTTTAGATATAAAGTATAAATTATCAAATGCAAAGATTTGCCAGAATAAGGTTTGCATTCCACATTTCTTCTTTCTGGTAAAAAATCAGTTGCATCCTCCAATTATACTTGGAACGCCTTTTATAAATGCAATTTATCCTTTTACACATATTGATTCAAAAGGATTTGCAGCATCTTATAAAGACAATGTCATAAATTATACTTTTATCACGGAACCAATAACTCGTGATATTAATGCTTTGATTAAAATGAAGCAACAATATGTCGATTCTTTACAATATGAACTTTTTAGCATGAACATTTTTGAGTCTCTCAAAACTCCTAAAATACGGGAAAAAATAAAAATAATTTCTGAACAGATCGCCATTGATATTTGTGCTGATCACCCTAGTGCCTTTTGGAATCGCAAGAAGCATATTGTAACTCTTCCATATGAGGATGATTTTTCAGAGGATAATATCCCGACTAAGTCTCGTCCCTGCCAAATGAATTCAGAGTTAGTAGAATTCTGCAAACGAGAAATTGATACACTATTGCAGAAGGGTTTAATAAAGCCTTCAAAATCTCCTTGGTCTTGCACAGCATTTTATGTTAATAATGCGGCAGAAAAGGAACGAGGAGTTCCCAGGTTGGTAATAAATTACAAACCTTTAAACAAATGTTTGAAATGGGTAAGGTATCCTATTCCCAACAAACGTGATTTGTTATCCAGATTATATGATGCCAATATATTTTCAAAATTTGATTTAAAATCAGGTTATTGGCAGATTCAGATTTTCAAAGAACATTCTTACAGAACTGCGTTTAATGTTCCTTTTGGGCAATATGAATGGAATGTTATGTCATTCGGTTTAAAAAATGCCCCATCTGAATTTCAAAAAATCATAAATGACATCTTTAATCCATATATGGATTTTATCATTGTTTATATTGATGATATTCTTGTATTCTCTAAAACCCTTGAAATACATATTAAACACCTTGACATTTTCAAGAAAATTGTGATACAAAATGGTTTAGTTATTTCAAAACCAAAAATGAGTTTGTTTCAAACTGAAGTTCGTTTTCTTGGACATCTTATTAGTCAAGGAAAAGTCACTCCTATTCAGAGGGCTATAGACTTTGCATCAAAGTTCCCAGATGTTATTACTGATAAAACTCAATTGCAGAGATTCTTGGGCAGTTTGAATTATATCTCTCCTTTTTACAAGAATCTTTCGCGAGATTTAGCACCGTTATACGATAGGCTCAAAAAGGATTATAAATCCCCGTGGACTAATAGTCACACTGCTTTGGTAAAGAACATCAAATTACGAGTTCAATCTTTACCTTGTCTAACCCTTGCTAACCCTGCTTGGCAAAAAATTGTTGAAACAGATGCTTCAAATATTGGTTATGGAGGGATTCTTAAACAGATTAATCCCAATGATAAAAATGAATATCTTATTAGATTTCATTCAGGAAAATGGACTGAGGCCCAGAAAAAATATGCTACTGTGGCCCATGAAATGCTTACCATTGTTAAATGTGTCCTTAAATTTCAGGATGATTTATATAATCAGAGGTTTTTGATAAAAACCGATGCTCAGTCAGTCAAATTCATGTTTGACAAAGACTTTAAACATGACGCATCTAAACTTATATTTGCTAGGTGGCAGGCTCAATTAGCCCCATTCGACTTTGATATTCAATATAAAAAGGGAATTGATAACTCTCTCCCAGATTTCTTATCCAGGAAATACATTCAATAATGTTTTATTTAGCTTTCTTATCTGAAGAAACTCTTATGGTTCTATTAAGGGTAATTATATTACCAAAAGATCTGAAACAACTTATTATTGAAAAAGTTATTTATGATCTGATGAGAGAAGATGATTTCTCTATTCATGACTACTCGGAAGTCATGACTTAACAGATTACTTTTCAGAATGACTAATTTATTTTCCTACAGGATGGACCCGCCATGGCGGCAAGTACGAGAAAGAGGAAGGGGAAGATCAGCCCCAGGAAGATCCTCTGGACAATCTAGCTCTCAGGGATCGACATATCGATCCAATTATCCTGTTATACAAGGATCATCATACAGATCGAACTACCCAATTATACAAATGGGTAATAAGAGTCTTATTAATAAGAAGATCACCGATGAAGGTGCATCATCTAGCTCATCTGTTGCTCCTGAGCAAGTTATAAATTTGGAATCTATTCCAAAAGATAGTCCGTTATACGAACATGCGCAGGCATATTTGCATGCACAAAGGCAGAAAGATACTTTTGCCTCTATTATGAAAGAAGATAATGATCATATCATATCTTATGAACAAGTCAGAAAAAGGGAAATTATATTCTTCCTGAAAATACTGACATACAGAGAAAGTCAGAACCATGGAAAATATTTCAGAGGTATCTAGTGAAGGGATTATATTTCCCAGGCGAGTCTTATAAAACTCGATCATATTATGAAACTATTCTGACAAGTATGGGTAGTGCGGAAATCCAGCACTTCTGTCCGACGGGTTATACCCCAGAAGAGAATGTTTATAACTTCTCTAAAATAATCATCAAACACATTATATCTGTTGAAGAATGGGGGCTGTCCACAATGAAAGAAAGACAGCTTGTTGTTAAAGGTATACCTATGAACTTCACATATTGGGATTATATCCAAGCATTTAGTAAAACTTTGTTTTATAATAATGACAAAAACAAACATACTTGGTTTGTAAAAATTTGTTCGAAGGTTTTTACTGAACCTATTCCAAATTGGTTTATTAATTGGTGGTCATACCACGGCCCTACTATTCAAATTTTACCAGAAAAATTCTTACAGTTATACAAAGAATGGAAAAAGGTATCTCCTTTTCTTCAAGATTTATACCACCAGGATCATATATGCTGGTTAGAGAAGATTGATCAAATGTACTTCTTTATAGAATTCTCTATTCCTTGGATTCATAAATGGATGCCAGAAATAGGATTCACAGAGGAGGATGTTCCTTGTTTATACCGTGTCTATTATAATAACTTCTGGGAGAAGTTATTGAAAAAGGATCCCAGAACCAAGCAAATAAATGGACAAGAACTGGTTGATATTATTGTCAACACTATCAATTTATACAAAGAACTTCCCCAACGGGATATTGGTGTTGATAACCCTAGTATCCGGCATATTGCCAGAAGAATCTCCACCCAAGACGGAGATAAAGAAGCAATGGTCAACGAATATCTTGAGAAGATGAAAAAGAGCTTGCTTCAAGGCATCGATCAAATCGATAAATCAGACACTTCTATGAGAAGTGAGACCTCGGGTGAAGAATCCCAACGGCATGAAGATATTATATTATCTACAGAAGAGATACATGAAGCAGAAGATTTGCTTCAGTCATTGAAGGCCATGGATAATAAAAGACGTGGCAAAGAAAAAATGAATAATATTGACTAGAAGACAGAGGCAAGTGGCTGTCATTATCAACAGTGTATGGACTGTTTAAAACAGAAAAATTTACTGTTTAGGGACCCACATGGGACCCCCCAATAATGTACATAGATTCGTTATTTTTCTATATAAGTCCTCACCTTGTTCAGTAGGAGGACACACAGAAAATTTCAATTCTCTCTTCTTTTCTTTCTACTTTTGTAAAGAAAAAATAGAAAGCTTTAGCCACTGTTCCGACGATCAATAAAATTTTGGATCAGTTTTTGCTAAACAACTTTGGGATCTTGGCCATCCTTCAAGGTAGTTACTTTTCTTTAAAGTTTTAATTACAGTACTCTTCTCCTAGCCAGGACTATGTCCGGCTAAACATCTTCCATGTCTATGTCTTGTATCTAATCGTCTCTCCTATATGCACCATGAACAGATCTAAGCTTTACTAAAATAGAACGGAATTTTTATGAAGTTTCTTGACTGGGTTCTGAGATGGTGGCACAGTCGGATCTAGAATATCTCTTATTATCTCTGTCTGGCAAGCCTGTAGCAAGCCATGACCGCTTTAGCCCGAGATATGTGTTGAATAGGGCGCCTCTTGGTCCGGTTAGAACCGCTATTGGGTTAGAACCGTTAGACAAGAGTATAGTAAGAGTATGTACTGAGTTCTTGACAGGCCCTTTGCTCAGGTAAAAGAGTAAGTCTCCTCCATATAGTCTTAAGAAATTACATGAAAATTCTCGAAGATTTCAGTTCTTATGCCTGCGTTTATGCGCTTGTATAAGGATGCTGACTAGCTAGATCATAGATCATGGCGGATTACCGCCCGGTCTCCGATCCTGTAGATAGATAGATATAGATATAGATAAATATATATATATATATATATATATATATATATTATATCTTAAACTTTAAATATTTTATTAAGATTTCTTAGAATTTTTGCTATTTAGTAATTTTTACCTCTTATACGCTGATATGGCTAAGAGAGTGGCTACTTTTAGGCATGTAGGGTTGAAAAAATTGAAAAATCAGCTCCCAATTATTTGTTTCTGTTGTGTAATTTTTTAAGGCCAATTTGAAAAGAAGAAAGAACTTGGCTCGAAATCCATCATTTTAGCCAATTATTTTGTTAAAAATAATAAAGTACTAACTATATGTTTCTTTTTTAGACGTAAGGACTATTTAATTGAATTGTGTATCTTCTTTTTTAGCCAAAATCAATTAAAAAAAAAACTTAAGTTCTGTTACATTTAGTCACATGAGAAGAGATTTAACCAAAATAAAGAAGTTGCAATTGTGTACCTCTTTTATATATTGTTTAGATGCAAATGCAATGACTATTTATTTCAACCGTTAACTTTTCTTTTCCGAGCATTTCTTTTTTTTGTTTTACTAAACCTGAAAAATAAAATTTAAAGAGTAAATGAATTTTAAAAAGTAAAACTAAAAAAGTCAGATGGACAAAAAATGCACTTGACAAACGAGTGTACCTCACCTCTTGGAATGAAATGGTGCAGGGATCGAGTTAAAGATATTAAATAGCCAAGTTTAGAGAAGTAATTAAGATTACTGATAATCTAAAAAAATCTGAATAAAATGTGATAAATTTAAGAGGGTCCATAGATACTCTGTACTTTCAAAACTCACAAAATTAACTTTAAAAATCCAGAATCATAATGGAAGTAGGCGTACGTGGTCAACAAATACCAAACCAGCATTTAGATTTTGGTTGAGAAATAGAAGATTTGATTGATCGACATTAGTTTGATACTTCCACCCACCGTTTAATTGTGGGTGCTACCTCACTTTGTTTCTCTTCTCCTTAATTAAAATCATATAAGTAATTCAATTGTATTATATATTCTTATTCATGTACCCTTATAATTTAATTGGACATGTAATCGTAGGTTATATTCGTACTGATTTCTCATATGAAATTACCCAAAGGAATTTGATCACTATTAATGATAACCAAACAGTGAATATAAAATAGTCTCAATATAATTAATCACAATATTATTAATACGTCCTATTCAATACTTTTACTATATATACTCTACCAAACGACCTCTTAATGATAAAGTTTAGAAGTTTGGAGAGTGTTGGACTTTGCTTCATGATATCTTTAATTTGGTCCGGCCCCTCCCCCGTGCTTAGCTTCTTGTTTTGACAGTTGTTAACTACTCTTAATTAAGGTTGCAAATTGTATGAAACGTGTTGTCTTAATTAATCACCAATTTTAGATTAATTAATGCATCTCCTGCAATTGGAAGCCACCAAATGGATACACTTTATGAGCAACTAACTTAATTCATTACATGGACCATGTATAATTCATTTTAATTGAGTTTTGTTGAAACCATAATTTGATTAAGGGTGTTCAAATTTATAAAGTATTTTTTTTTTCAATGAGTGAATGAAATGAAAAATTCAAATGGAACTACATATAAAAAGGTACATAAACGCAGCGGAATTGAACCCGCAAATTTGTGGTTAACCCATGTTTTTGATATAAAAAGGTACACAAAATGCTTTAGAGTGGAATCAGACTCGCGACGGGAGACTTAAAATGCACACTCTTCTCCACTGAGCTACAGCACACGCTCGGTACAAGGGTGTTCAAATTGTTAAATATACTCATAAACAAAATATTTTACCTACATATTCGATATAATTTTCCGGCGAAGGGTGTTCGGCTGACCACCCTTGCTATAGGGTAGCTCCGCCCCTGTACGTACTCCCCCCCCCC
Organism: Jaltomata sinuosa; assembly: GCA_003996215.1. NCBI lineage: Eukaryota > Viridiplantae > Streptophyta > Magnoliopsida > Solanales > Solanaceae > Jaltomata > Jaltomata sinuosa. The sequence continues at coordinate 12,010 of QJPP01000953.1, forward strand.
CCCCCACCCCCTTCATTTTTACTCGTCCAATTTAAATTTTTAATATAGTGGACAAGTAAACGTGAATGAAGGGAGTGACTAATAAATTAATCTTTTTACATCATCGATCAAGTCAAGATGATCTACTCCCTCTGAACCACTTTATTTGTCATATTTTTTGTTTACACGCCCTTTAAATAATTAACTAAAGTATAATTTGACTAAACTATACTTATTTATTACTCCTCAATATTTAATATTTCTCTTTTTTTTACACTACATTAATATCTCTCCATATTTTTTGCTAAGGATAAATGTGAAAACAAACAACTAATTATATCTTGATTTCTTAAAATGATAATTATTTTGAACCATCTATTTTTTATAAAGATGACATCATCCGAGGAGGTATAATAATAATTAATAACATACATGCATTTTAATGTATTATATCCTCATATTACCGATTAAGTTTTAATAGTATAAAAATATTTATATTATATCAGAATATATAATTTAAATTCCATTTTCAAAGTAGGGTGTCAATTAATTATAAGCAAAGTAGTAATAAACTCCAATAATATCAATAGCCTCAAAAGTAGCTCATCCAGAAAGTTGTAGGAAAGTTCAGACCACCTTAGTAGCTAGCTAGCTAGTGGTTTTTAATTAGTAGTAATATTACTTAATCACGTGATGAAAAATCTAGATTAACACAAAGTAAGCTTTACATTTGGATAAAGCAAAAGGAGATTAGTGACACTGATCAGGTGAATTTCGTGGATTAATGGATAAGACAAACCGTACTAATAGATGCAATCATACCTGTTCGTAAAAAAAATTTATTTATTTAATCGCATTATAAATTTGGAAATGATTGTATTTAAAATTCGCACGAAAATAGTATCAGAAAATAAAAAAAAAAATAGAAATAAAAAATAAATTTGATCCAAAAAAAATATTAATTAAATTATTTTTAATGAAATCCAAATTCAAATTCAAATCCCAGCTACGATGATGACACGAGAAGAACTCGCTTCTCATCTTTAAGAGCCAAAAGAAGTAATTCTATTTATAAAACACACTAATCTTTCTTTCTCTATCTAGTGAGGGACAAAGTTCCTTCGTAAAAGAAATTAATTTATTCAAATTTCGTTTTCCTTCATTTTTAATTCACACTACACCTATCTTTAAAGCGCAAAAATTATTGGATTATGCGTGCAAATATATATATACTTTCTCGGGACCACATTATTACTTGTCATTTTTTATTTTGCACTCTTTAAGAAAAATATTAATTAAAAAGTAATTTGACTAAATTATCCTTGTTTATTACTCCTATTAATTTAATGCTTCTCTTTTTTGCATCACATTAATATATTTCCATATTTATGACTAAGGATAAAAGTGAAAACAAACAACTAATTGTATATATCTTGATTTTTTAAAATGAAAATTATTTTGGACTATCTATTTTTAATAAAAACGATAAGTAAAGTGGTCCGAAGGCAGTGCCGGCTCAACCGTATTAGAAGAAAGGCAATCGCCTTAGGCCCCCAAAATTTGAGGGGCCTCATTTTTTCGTTTGTAATAATAGATTATAGGTTTTTTATAAGAAAAATATTAGATACTATTTGTAGAAAAAATAAACTTTTTATATAAAAAGAAAAAATTATTAAAAGTTTGATATATATCTAGAGTACTATACCTCAAAAAAAGATTAAATGCATTGGTTATATTATTAATCGAAGAAGAATTATTAGAAGAAATCGATTATAAAAAAATAATTAACAACGTTGCATCTCAAAAAATTTAAGAAGTAGATTTTGTAAAAAAATATATATTATTTTGTATTAAAAATTTAAGGCCTTCATTTGATTTTGGCCTTAGGTCACAAATGTGCTTGAGCCGCCCCTGTCAGAGTAGACGAAATGTTCCTAAATACAAATATATCTATAGGAAGAATTGACAAACTAATCTGAAATGTTCTCCCTTACCCACAAAACACCTTCACCTGTTACCATCTATCCTAACTAGCTATTGTATATTTGTATTTGTATTTAGTATACTAGCTACTATCCCACGGTTTTAACCAAAATGTGCAATTTGCTCATTAATATTCTTTAAGTCAACTGTTCAATCGTCATTTTTTCATACTTATTTGATCAGGCCCCCAACATGCTCATCACCTATTCAACAATACCAAATTTCCTTTTCTTTTTTCTACTTTCTTAGCACCTTCCCACCTCATATTCCCTCATATATATAGAGATGACATAATTCAATTGTCAAACTCACAATACAAAACAACTCTCTTACAATATTCTTATCAATGGGATCCTTTAAACCTATGATCACCATCTTTCTCTTACTATTCTCACTCTTTTTTCTTGTTCCTAATCCTTGTTTAGCCAATTCAAGAATACTTGCTCTAGTTAAAGAAGAACCCCTTGTTCTAAAATACCATAAAGGGGCTCTCTTAAAGGGAAAGGTCAATATTAATCTTATATGGTATGGAAAATTCACCCCAGCACAACGTTCGATTATTGTCGATTTCATCCAATCTCTTAGCCCTAAGACCAAGAAAATTACGCCACAACCTTCCGTCGCTTCGTGGTGGCGCACCACCGAGGCGTACAAAGGTGGAGCGTCCGTTATAACGCTAGGTAAACAAATATTCGACGAAAAATATTCCCTTGAAAAATTTTTGAAAGACCCTCAGCTCGAATCTTTGGCTTCTAGGGCTACTCAAGCCAATTCCATCGCCGTCATATTGACGGCGATGGACGTTGGGGTCGACGACTTCTGCATGAACCGGTGTGGCATGCACGGGTCGACCCGGGTAAAGAAAGGAGGTAAATTTGCGTACGCGTGGGTGGGTAACTCCGCGACTCAGTGTCCGGGTCAATGCGCGTGGCCATTCCAAAAGCCGATTGTGGGCCCACAGATTACGCCGTTAGTTGCACCAAACGGAGACGTTGGAGTTGACGGAATGATTATTAACTTGGCGACTGTTTTGGCGGGTACCGTTACGAACCCATTTGATGGCGGGTATTTTCAGGGCCCAGCTAACGCGCCTTTAGAAGCTGTGTCTGCTTGCACCGGGATATTCGGGTCGGGTGCTTTTCCTGGTTATCCGGGTACGGTTTTGCTGGATAAAAAAACGGGGGCTAGCTATAATGCGCCGGGTGTGAATGGGAGAAAGTATTTGCTTCCTGCTATGTGGGACCCGAAAACGTCAAAGTGCAGGACACTCGTGTGATATTATATATATAGTCATAAAAGAAAAAGAAAAAGACAGATACTTATTTTAATATTATTTTGTAATTTTAATATTGATTTTGTTTATTTGATTTGGGAATTGTGTGTCGTACAATATTAAGGAAATTATGGAAATATAATTTAAGAAAAAAAGAGAAGTAAAAGTTAAATTGGTATCTTTGTCTATACATTGTTTTTCAAATTTTTTTTTTAAATATTTGGAGATTCTTTCAAATAAGTATTAATTTGTTTATAGAATTATCTCATTATTTTAATTTCAAACTTGAAACATGAAATGTGGAATCTGACAAATAGGTTGGAGGTTTCAATTTTCCCTCATAAAAATGTTTTCACGTCTCTACACAATTTCAACCTTTAAATACCTCTTTTCTGCATAGGATGTGTTTGATATGAAATTTTTTCAATTTTCTCATATTTGATTAGTCAAAATTTTGTAAATTATTTTTCTTTAGGACAAGTTTTCTTAAAAAGAGGAAAATGACTTCACAACGAAAATTAAAATGACATAAAAGTAAAGTTTTGCACAAGTTAAAAGAAAAATGTGCAGAAAATACCATGTACTCTCTGTGTTTTATTTACACACAAGAGTATAACATATCACACCCTTGTGTCAATTTATGTGAAACTTTTTTATTTTTTAGTCCATCTAAAAAGAATAACATATTTATATATTTAGTAACGTGTTTACTTTAAATTTTTATTTTATTTTCAATGAGATGATTTATAACCACATGACTAATTATAAAAAACAAATTTTAAAAGTCTTTCTTTCATTCTTAAATTATGTGCGCAGTCAAACATATTATCACATAAATTGGGACAGAGGGTGTACTAGTTAGAGAATCAAACAATCTTTTTATTGACTACAATATTTTTTCATATATTGTTTAGATAACAAAAAAACAATTGACATTTACGTCTCAATCACAAATAAATAGTGATCGACAGTATGAATCTTCACTAATCATTTTTTTCTATTTAAATTCCACTATATATTATTTAAATAATATAAAGTATAAAACATTGCAATTTCTGACACTTGCGAATTATCTAATCTTATTTTATAAATTAAAAAGAATCATACTTGAAAATTCATTATTTCTGAATGGAGGGAACAAATGCTTAAGGAACAACATCAAGTATATGACTTTGGGCTTTGAAATCCCAAAGGTTCATAACAATGGGCCATAGTGGGCTTCTCCATTGGAGATTTATGCGAATAGTTGATAATGGGCTTATGCTAGTTGTAATTTTCATTTATGTAGAGCATAGATGGCATATTGTGTATATTTGTCAAGTCATACTGTGAGGATATTCAATACATAGTTAAACTTTTAACTGAATTTAATTGCTGATATAACGATTTATTTTGCATATCTTTTTGTATCTTTTTCTTTGAAATACTTCAACGCATATATGATAGAAACTAAAGAAGAATCCCGTCTCACAAGTGAAGCTAAGGGAGGTCTTGGATCGTATCGTTTTTCAACTGACCGTTGGTAAGTTTGGTCTAGCACTATGGCTCCATTGTGCGGTGCTATAAAAGCTAAAAAAAATTCTGCCTCGCTAGCCTTTTCACCTCTTCTTTTCCGTCGGTCTTGTACTGAACCATTCAAATAGGGATGGTGTCAATTTATTGGTTGTTTTTCATTTTTATTGTATTCTTAAAACTTTAAAACTTTTACGATAATTTGTTTTATACCTTTTTCTTTTCTGGCATCTTTTATACATCTTAACTTGTTTTAAGATTGAGTATCACTCTCTAAGAGACGTGGCATGCACTTCTATTTATTTTTAAAAAAAACTAGCACGTGAACAATAAATATACAGTTTTGCATCGGTGGCTGAGCCACTCTTGTCCAAAAGGTGTCAATTGACATTTATTCGTCGAAAAAAATACACTGAATAGATATGCTCGATGCACCCATTCATATTCGCTGAAAAGAAGTTCGTGGGGACTAGAAAATTAATGAGTTTGTTCTAGTTTCTATTACTCCCCAAATTGTTGGGTCACTAGGTTTGCTCTTCTGAGTTTGTTGTTACATTATTGGCACCTTCTTTTGATATTTTTGTTTCATTTCAATCAATTATGACATGCATTATTTGGAGGTTTCTAGTAGGGATGTTCAAAATCAAATCATAATCGATAAGTCAATCACAAAATTGATTTATTGGCACTAGGTTATTGGATAAGCAATTGGTATACGGATTAAAATTTTATAATTAACGACTTCTTGATATGGGGCGAATTACTCAATTTCCTTATCGGATAAACTGTTAATCCGTTAAAAATATTATACAATACACTTTTACCCCTAGATATGTAAGTAGTACATATTGTTAATCCTAATGACCCATTAACTCATTTTTAGTATTCTGATTTCTGCCGCTCCTTCTTGCTCTTATGTTTTCATGGTTCTCAAGTGCTAAGTATTTTTAGTACTACTTTTTCCCAATCACTGCATTTAATACAATGAAAAGAAGTCTTTTTTTTTATAAGGAGCATGGAGGTTAATTGATAGATCGCCCGATAATTGTTCATTAGTTATAAATTTATTATCAGATTAATCGATATTTTATTAGTTAATTAGCAAATTAATATATTTAAAAGTCAATAATTGATAAGTTAAACTGTAAAGTGTAATTATGTCCGCCCAATAAGCAGCCTTAGTTCCTGGCACCATCATTTTAGTTGGTGGGTCCTTTTGTAGTTGCATTGTCTACCTAATTTTCCATGTGTTTTTTTATTTTTTGGTTGCTTCTTAGTGGTCGCCGTATCACGTGTTCATGATACTCCCCTAACAGTCGTAATCATAGGCGGCTAAGGGTAAAACAGCCCAAACAACTCTTTTAAGCCTAGTAATTTTGTGGTCTTAGGTATGTTATTATAATATTTGTGGAGTTATAAAAGTTTCTCATTAAATGTAAAATAAGAAAGATAAAGTTAACTATTTTTAAATTTAAAAATATGTTATTCTTTTTAAAATAGACTAAAAAAAATATGTCAGATATAAACTAAAACAGAGAATTAGGTGTATATGTTAATATTGTCTTAAAAAATTGATTTGAACAACTCGAACCGTATGAAAATAGTTTTGGTTTCCTTATTTAGTGATAAAAGTGTCACGCCCTAATTTTTGATCGAGTCATCGTCTTAACTTGACCGAGCAGACTATCTTGGCTTTTCTCTCACATCTTAAATACAAAATACTATGCATCTCAATGCAATTCTTAAAAAATAAAAAAACTTAAAAATATAATTTGACAAAAGTATGAAATAATTCTAAAACTCCTCATTCTTTCTTTTATGAAATGATAACACTTTTAGGTCAAACAATATGTTATTATTATTTTGGGCAAAACTTAATGCAAACATGGAAATTAAATCATAATTTAATTGACAATCGTCTATGAAGCCTCTAACAAGAAATTGACAAATTGTACAACACCTCGAGGCTAATCCTCAAAATAAACAAATAAATAAGTAAAATGTCTGACTATGAATATAAAAATGAAAAACTCCGCGAGATGACGCGGAGCTCACCAATAGATAATGGAGTGATGCGTGGTCGTCTGCAAATTTTATATCTATATTGACATTATAAGCCAATGTTGGTCCCAAGTAACTGAAATGCCAATACCACGACGATATATACTCCATAAATCTCAATAATGATCGCCTTATAAAGCTGGAACAAGACTTAAAAAGAAACATGAATGCATTATGTATATATTACGTAAATTCTTAAAAGCACGAGAACATTTAGAAGCACTGGAAACATTTATATTTTAACATCGAAACAATTCTTGACAAAATCTTAACATTAGTTGGAAACATAAAGTTTTTCTTACCGGAGAGTACCACTCGACTCTAATTTTATTCTTTATTTAAGTCACCATATGGTCAGTATTGCGATCGATCGACTAACGATCTCTCTGTGGCGCCACATTACGCTTTTTCTCCTCTTATCAGACATTAATATTTCATAGTGTTCGAACTAATGATACACTAATCTTCTACTCTGGCACAAGTAACAAATCGTAATTGAACTTAGGCTACAAATTTCCTTCTTAAAGTGACTCCCAAAATCTTTTCATCTGCAATAGGTGCTATTCCATGATTAATTCTATCATGTGTTCATTATAGTTGAGACAAACAACCGACTAATGAGCTCTAATGAATCCAATGTTGATGTGTATTTTCTACCATTGGTAATTATATAGAGGGAATTGTTAATTATCTCATTCATTTTGTAAGCATTTGTCCTATTTGATCCATTTAAATTTCAACAAAAGTTTCTTAACTAGCTTAGTTACAAACTAAAGCTCTAAAAAAACAAATTGAATATAGCTCTCTATCACGAGTCTTTCTCATAAAAAATATTCTGCAAATTTTAAAATATTTAAGGAGGCAAACTATTCGTATACAATTTTATTCAATACCTTCCCCTTCACGTTCTACAAACCTTTCCTTCTTCTAGGAATCTCTTGTGATATTGCCACATTGAAAAAAAAAACATCCTACGGACAATTATCATGAATCTTCCAAATTCAGTCCCCTTTTTTTGTTTCTCACTCGGTATTTGGTACCTGCATTGGGGCTTGAGTCTCCGGCATATATATACCACAGTAGCTGAAGCAACTCCGTTCCAGCTCACATTGTATTTGAAGTTGAGGATTTCACTTTTGATGTAGTCAGTGAGAAGCTAAGTTCCATACATTGTGGAAAAATCACTTCCTAACAATAACAACTCCATATTCAAAGTTTGAATCCAAAACCCGATCCATAATTAAGAATGAGAAATACTTACCAGTACTCTATCAGGACTATCAATCTATCACAACCCTTCTAATTGGTAAATGCAGTCCTTCATGCACAATTGACTAGGAAATTACAAGTGGACGGATATGTCATAGAATATACCAGGTCATGGACTCAAGTGCCAAATGAATTCTTGTCACAAAAGTTTTAAGACGTTTTTTTCTCCATAGATCGCTTTCTTTACTTTTTAAGCAAATAAATGTGGTTCAATTCATTTTTTCAATTCCTAATCTCTAATTTTCACTACATGACAAAAGGCTTTCATTGTATTGATTTGTATAGGGGGGCTTTGTAACACCTTAACAAACGATACAATTCTCATTAAGGTACCTCTATATTCTCTTATTAGTTTTGTCCTGAATACTCTTCCACAATTATCCCTTTTTTGAGAGGAAATTTTTTGGACTTTTATAAATGGAAAATCACAGCATTCACGTATAGAAAAAGAATAGCACCCATACATTGTAATCACGAAAGAAGTTTTGTTTAGGGGGAGATTATGTTCTCTTTACTTTTAATACTTTCTTTTATATTAGTTTTATCATATGTAGGTCAATTGTCCAACCACATTAAATATTTTACGTCTTTTAGTATACTTTTCTTTGATGTTTGGTTTATCAATGTTCAATGCAATTGTTAGCTTCTGCATGAGTCATAACGCTTTGTTATTCCGGTCCCAACGCCTGCACCTATTTTAATAAATATTATTAATATTATACTCTAGAAAGCATCTTTGTAATATCACTCTCTTACAAAGTCTGGAAACGAGGTCAATTTTGAAATTTGACCAGTGATTTTATAATATGGAGAAGATAGGCTATCCCATTTGAAAGAGGACCAACAAATGGTTGGTAAAGTTGCCAAAATTAAAGGGATATTGTTGCTATATTAATTATTAAAAAGGGAAGATATTATATATTAATAAAGAAAATGGGGTTGGTGAATTGAAGACTCGAAATCCTTTTATTGTTGTTGGTCAAGAGATTCATAAGTTGGTAAGCTGATGAAGCCATTGTGACATCAACAATTTGGTTTTGGTAATTAACATTTTATAATTATTTACCAAAATAACTATGTACTAAGAAAGAAGCAAAACAAACAAAGAAGTGACATCAACAATTAATTGGTGGGGGGGGGGGGGGGGTAAAAAAAGATAACAAGAGGTTCAACGTATGAGGTCGGTCAAAATTTTCGACTTCCTATGTCCGTTTGGACATTAATTTCTTAATATTTTAAACATAAAATTAAGTACATAATTGGAAATTAACTAGCAATTATTATAGAATTACTATTTTTTTAATTAAATATTCGTAAAGATATCATAAGAAAGTTGTAGTTAAAGCAAAATAATTTACCTCACCAAATAATAATGTATTGTGTGACATAAAGTGGAGCACCATGCATGGTGAAAACTAAAAAAAATGAACAAAAAGGTGTTGGATAGATTTTTTTTTCTTCTTCTATAGTTTAATTAATACCCCGTCAACAAGAAGGAAGAAAAAAGTAAAGAAGAAGAGGAAATATATAGTACTCCTTTCGTTTTAATTTATGTGATACTTTTCTGATTCGAGATTCAAGCAAATTTATTTTTAATCGTAATCATTTGGTGTATCTTTTATGTATTTGATTGTCAATCATTGTGACTTAATTATAGTAATTTTTTACGTAGTTTTCAAATATCCGAATTCACAATTAAAATTAAACTATATGATTCTCGAAATTCAAACTGTGCCAGGTAAATTGGAAGGGAGGAGTAATAAAAGAAATAGGGTCCTTCAATAAATCAATAAGTGCATCATTAGATTACAAACTTTAATTACAGTTGACCAAGTCAGAAGTCTAAATACATATTTATATTGCGTGAGTTTAGTGCTTATTCACCTAATAAACTCACAAGTGGCTCTTATGTTTTATTTTTTAGTACAAGTAATATTAAATCATAAGCTGGCATTGAAATGTTGATTACTTATCTAGCTAAACATACATAAAAGTCACTATAAATACACATACTCTATCTCTCTTTTTTTCAATTTGTGTGAATTGATTAGGAGTACAATTGTATAAGAGTAAACTAGTTTGGTGTGAATTTAGATATAAAATATTTAATTTTTTAAAAAAAAATTAACATATTTAAGACCTACATAAGAGCACTATAAATCACAATATTTAATAATTCTAAATATTTAGAAAATACAATTACAACAACATACCCAGGTATTCTCTCCCATAGTGGGATAAATATTTAGAAAGTATGAAAAATTATGATCAAAGAAAATATGTTTGATATTTAAAGAGTAATTAAGACACATAAATTAAAATGAAAGAAATAATAAATATTGAATTTCTTTGGGTATTTCATATTTTACTTTGCTTGTGTTTTAATTTTTTTAATTGAAAATTTTGGCTCTGCGATGACATGTGTATGCTTTGGATTGGGTTGGGTTGGTGAACATGGGTTAGGTTAGCTTCTTTCCTTTTTTTTTTCTTTTTCTTTTTTCTTCGTTTCCACCCTTTCTTGTTTTTAGTTTTGGTCAAAATTACTTCTAGTATTGTAGACTTGAAGTTTATGCTTTTCTTCTAGTGGTAAATGGTGATTCGAGTTTTTGTGCCCTTAGATGTTTCATGTTTGTTAAAAATAAAGATGTTAAATTTAATTGTGGGCCTTATGTTTGAGTAACACATTTATTATTATTGTCTTTTTTGTTAGTTTTTAAAAAAGAATTCCATAAAATCTAACATCATTTTTTTTTATTGTTGGGTAAAAGCATACAACCTTCAAATATTTACTATACTATTCATTGATTCATGGAGATATTGGACATTATGATCGAAGTTACATTTTAATTATCGAACTACTAAAGAATCTCAATTATCACTACTAATTCCAAAATTCACATCAGTTCCATTTCAAAATTAAGAGTGCGTTTGAAGTGAATTTTGTTAAAGAAAGTGAAAAAAATGTTGTTAGATTTCATGGAGTTCTCTTTAAAGATAACAAAGAACACAACAATGATGGATGTGTTAGGTTTAGGATAAAGGATAAAAATAAACACTCTTTGTTATATATGAAGGACCGTTTCGATCAAGTGAGATATATTAAGGACCAAAATAAAGCAATCAACACTTACATTAAGCACCATTTTAATCATTTTCTCTTTTTGGTTTGCAAAAGCAATAAATAAAATGGAGAAGAATTACTCTCGCTTGTTCATTATTCTCATATTTTCTCCTCATATATTAAACGAGAAGTACAACTTTATTTATTTCTTTATTTCCTCAAATTTCCTTAGAAGTTTTGCAATACCCAATACATTTTTTTTCCTTGACAAACAAAACTTTCTTCACTAGCAAACAAATAATATCTCATAGGTATTTTCAAACTTACCTTCTCGTTTCCTTCCGTTTGCTCTAAATAATCACTTCTGAATATTTTCAAACTTCAAGTTTCTTATTTCTAAGTTTAAAATTCAAATTTGAATTAGTTATAAAACAAAAAGCTATTTTAAATAATTTTTTAATATTCTTTTTTCAAATATTCAAACCCTAATAAAATAAAATGAACTAAAGAAGAGTACTACCTTATCATCTATTTGTTTTGTTTCACCTCTTATATATTGCCCCGTTGTAGCAATTGTAGTAATTTCTACACTTAATAATTTTGCACCTTCTAATATCTCGAGTTTATAATTTTCCTCATGTTTTTTCATCATGATTTTCTTTTCGAGAACACTCACCTTATCGATTTTTTCGCTCATTCTTTTTGTCTTGGACATTGAAATTCATGCAAAGTACTCTAGGTTGTTGAGTACGAGGAAGGTACTAGATCAATTTTTAGTTGTAGCGAATCTTATTTATATTGGTTGTCGCGCTTTGACCTCTTATTCTATTTTTGAAAGACTTTTCCTTACTCCGAGAAATATTCGATTCAATCAGAATCATCTCGTTAATTTTTAGAGTCATCTCAGGATCTTTGGCTTATGCATGCAATGTGCTCCAAACATGCACTCATTTTTTTTTTCCTAACATTTGCTTCTCACTCAAGAAACTATAAAAGCATTCTTTCGTTGTTACAACTTTCACAGTCTCACTCCTGCTCAAATCAGACTGAGTTATATTATCGTATCTTCATACCTTCAACATGATATCTTGTCTTAAGGTTCCTCGGGCTATATTATTAAAGCAAACTTTTTTTATTGATTGCCTTTTTCTTCTTAGTATATGTTTTAAATTTTAATTAATACATGCAAGAAAACATCATTTTCCAGTTATTACTTGTTGAATTGGAGCATAAATGAATGAGTAGAGATAAAAAAAAAGGTTAGTCATAGAGCTATCGACTAGAAGTAGCATAAGACTGTTAGCTCGAGAGAACGTGACCTCTCTCTAGAAAAATGACTTAATTTCTCTTCTTTCTTCTTTTTACTTCAATTCTTTTCCATGGCTAAAGAGGGCATAAAGTGTTGGGGAGAAGAAAGTTGAATCTCTAATCGAGTTGGACACATAAATAATTTTTGGCATCAAGAGAGATATGAAATACTTTCCCATTACTACATATTTATTAAAAAAAGATGGTATTTCACTTTGTTAAGTTTAATTACTTGCTCTATTTTAATCCAAAATTAGACTTTTAAGTAGGTGCACAAAGACTTTCAAATGGAGTAATATGTTTTTACCTAAAATACCCTTTACCTAACCATAGTCCACTTGTACCCATTCTCTCCTTCCTCCCTCCAACCACTTTCTCATACACAAAAACCTCCTTATAAAACCCCATTCCATTTCTCCCTCTTCTTCAGGTACCCATCCATCCATCTCTCTCAACAAACAGAAAGGTGCCCAAAAAAAGAAAATTACACTCCATATACACTCACATTTTGTAATTTTCACAAAATATCAATGGCTCTTTCAAGTAGTAGCACTACCAACTCTCTTCTCCCAAACAAATCTTTGGTTCAAAATCAACCCCTTTTACCTTCTCCTCTAAAGAATGCATCTTTTTCCACCAACTCAACCAAATCCGTTAGATTCGTTCAACCCATCTCAGCCGTTCATTCCTCTGATTCTTCTTCCAAAACCCCCATTGTTTCCGGCAAGCCTTCTCCACCGGCGGCCACCGGTACGGCGGCGGCGGCTCCGGCTGTGACGAAAACGGAATGGGCGGTGGATAGCTGGAAATCGAAGAAGGCTCTTCAGCTACCGGAATACCCGAATCAAGAGGAGCTTAGATCTGTTCTCAAGACGATCGATGAGTTCCCTCCTATTGTGTTTGCTGGTGAGGCGAGGAGCCTTGAAGAGAGGCTTGGTGAGGCTGCTATGGGTAGGGCGTTTTTGCTACAAGGAGGAGATTGTGCAGAGAGTTTCAAGGAATTCAATGCCAATAATATTAGGGATACTTTCAGAATCCTCCTTCAAATGGGTGCTGTTCTCATGTTTGGCGGTCAGATGCCTGTCATCAAGGTTAGTTTTTTTTCCTTCTCTTTTACCAGTTTTGGCTTTTGTCTGTGTCCGAGGGTCAATCAGGAACAACCTACACCTAACCCTGATATAGGTAGTGTAAGGTCTGCGTACATTTTACCCTACATTGGTTATGTCGCTGGACTCCACTTTGTGGGACTACATTGGTTATGTTGTTATTGTTGTTGTATGTTTCCATATAAGGCGCATGAATTGTGATACCTTTATTTAAATGTTTCATTAATCGTATTATTCTATTATATTCTTGTTTGTTTGTTTGTTTGTTGATTTTTATTATTTTGCTTCCTGTAAGCTTTAACTTTTATGTACTTTTTAGGGACTTTTTAGGCTATTAGATTGTTTAAATTAAGTGAGATTTGTAACATGAATATATATGGTAAGTAGCTTTTTGTAGTTGTACCATATATGGATCTAATTCAAAATCCTGCTGGAAATGAATCTTACTTGCATTCTTGGCATCGACTTTTATTATCTTACTCTGTTTTTAGCGTTAACTTATTTTAGATTTCCATGTTTTAAAGTGATGCATATTCAAGTATATGCCTGTATTAAGCAAGATCATTCTTTGGGTATTTGGTATAGGTTGGAAGAATGGCTGGGCAATTTGCAAAGCCGAGATCAGATTCATTTGAGGAGAAGGATGGGGTAAAGCTGCCGAGTTACAGGGGAGACAATGTGAACGGAGATGCATTTGATGTCAAGTCCAGGACTCCTGACCCTCAGAGGCTGATCAGGGCCTATTGCCAATCTGCAGCTACTTTGAATTTATTGAGGGCTTTCGCTACTGGAGGATATGCTGCCATGCAGAGGGTCACTCAGTGGAACTTGGATTTCACAGAGCATAGTGAGCAGGGTGATAGGTATGCTCCATCTTGTGTATGCGCTCTAATTGTATTTGTCTAGCATTTTATCTTGTTGCCAATTTTTGCTGGAAAGTGTTGATATGTCTATGAAGTGCAGTTGTGATGGCATCACTGAATTTTTCTCATCACTTACAAAATACTACCATAAATACAAATAAGTTTATTGTGACAAATATTTTGTAGATTCTAAAGAGCTTATCACCAGTCAAGTCTCTTTTGGCAATAAAAAGTCCTCTTTCGTGCATGCTATTCAGGACTAGCTAATAAATGATCTCCATTTGCTAACTAAGATAGTTCTCGTTGAGTGGTTAGTTTTGTGGGTTAATAATGTAACTTTTGACATGATAGGTATCGTGAACTAGCTAATAGAGTGGATGAGGCCCTGGGTTTCATGTCTGCAGCTGGACTTACAATGGACCATCCTATTATGAAAACCACTGAGTTCTGGACATCTCATGAGTGCTTACTTTTGCCCTATGAGCAGTCACTAACACGGTTGGATTCAACTTCCGGCCTTTACTATGATTGCTCCGCCCATATGCTTTGGGTTGGAGAGAGAACCAGGCAGTTGGATGGTGCCCATGTTGAGTTCTTGAGAGGAATTGCTAACCCTCTCGGTATTAAGGTGACTGTAGTGCTGTACTATAAACCTCTTGTAATTGCTCTTTTTCTTTCTCTAAATGTCGAATTTGGGTGCTTATGAAACTTCGTGTTGCAGGTGAGTGACAAGATGGATCCAAATGCGTTGGTCAAGCTCATTGAGATTTTGAACCCTCAAAACAAAGCTGGGAGGATTACAATAATTACCAGAATGGGAGCAGAGAACATGAGGGTTAAGCTTCCTCATCTTATCAGGGCAGTCCGAAGAGCAGGGCAAATCGTTACTTGGGTATCTGATCCTATGCACGGAAATACCATCAAAGCTCCTTGCGGTCTAAAAACTCGACCATTCGATTCCATCAGGGTAAGTTCTCGTGCCAGGTTCAGAAATCCTTAATTCGTCATATCTGAATATCGATTTTGGTAATTTCAACATGATAAGCATAATTAACTAGGTAACTGATATTGGATAACACTTGAATTCATAAAATTCGTAAAATAGCTCTTAAAAGTAATTGCATAGTCATCTGCACTGATCAATAATTGCACCCAATAAAGCGGTGCCCTCTCATAGTTCATTGAAAGGGTTACACAGAAAATCAAAGTATAAATTATAATATGTTAGATTCATTGCACTTGGGGGTTGCTCAATGGGTCCATTTCCTTGAACTACTCTCATCATTTGATAAGCTGAATGATATGGATCTTCCAACCATAGATGGTGAGACAATGGGTAGTGCATAAAAAGCAAGAGTAGGACCAAGAAAGTGAAAATGACCACTAAAAACTAGTAGTCATTTAATAAGGTTTTTTTTATTGAGGTACACTAAATGGACCAGTAGACCATCAATGATGAGAACATGGGTAGCTGTCAGGAAGAAGTGTAGTTATTTCTTGGCAAGATCAGGACCAAGAAAGTGATCAGCATGGTGGGTTGGTAGGAAAAGAGGCGTAACGCCGAGCTTGCAAAGGTTTTTCTTCAGTGAATCAGTCAACTTATTATAAATATTCCCTTTTTTATATTCATGGTTGGTTTAGATAATGTAGGCAACTACTTTAGTAGGTTTGGTGGTTGTGTGTCCCTTTCGATGAGTTTAATTATCGGGCCCAAGAATTCTGGTCACTTTATTGCTATTTCCCCCCAAAAAATTGATTGGAAGTTTGAGGTCCTACGTTACAATTGCAAATACGTTGCATCATTTAACAAAGCACATATCTCACATGACTCTCTTTCTTGCAACAGGCTGAAGTAAGAGCATTCTTTGATGTTCATGAGCAAGAAGGAAGCCACCCAGGAGGAGTTCACTTGGAGATGACTGGCCAAAATGTCACAGAGTGTATCGGTGGATCACGAACTGTGACCTTTGATGATCTGAGCTCACGTTACCACACCCACTGTGATCCTAGGCTCAACGCATCTCAATCCCTTGAGCTCTCATTCATTATCGCAGAACGTTTGAGAAAAAGGAGGCTTGGATCACAAAGCGTATTAGGTCAATAGATATTTGGAGATGTTCAAACACTGCCTTTTTTTATTTACTTCTTCACTTATATTATGAATGTTTGTATGAAAAATTATATTTTTGAAACCAGTTTGAAGGATATGTTATGTTTGCCCTACGTGCGTACTGAAATTGTTTAAATGTAATGAGAGTTTGGTGAGACTAAGCAATAAAGCAAGGAAGTTGTTACTCTATACATGTCTATTAAATTTATTTTTTATTTGACAAGTGTGAGTGCATGCCATTAACTTGAAGTGCATATGTATCATTTGAAGAAAACAGCAACATGGTCAAAGGCAACGTGGTGTTTCTCTCGTACTTCATTTTTTTCCAAGTGACTTTTTTTTCTATTTTTGTTGGTGGGTGGTGGGTGGTGGGTGGGTTTGGTTGTTGGGGTTGGGGTTGGTAGATCAAATGAGAATAAGCCTTACAAGTATATTGGATTCAGCCACCTACCACTTAATCAAACATGTTCTATATTGAGATATAGGTATTAATCTGTTTTCTAGGTTAAACTGTAGATTCTTTCCACATATTCCTTACCTATTTAATAGTATTATTACCACATATTTCTATTACTTAAGTCGAGCTTTATTTTTAGCCCTCCTAAGAACTTTCATCATTTTTGTTTCCCTGGTGACTCGAATCCACAACCTCAAAATTAAAGGTGGAAAGTGTTTAACTGTTTATCAATTACCATCTAAGCAACCCCTTTTGTCAATTTAAATCGAATGAGTGGTGGAAAAACTTGAAAACTTACATGAGGATTGATAGTAAAAACTATTTTTGAGTTTCAAATATACATGTGTAAAACTTTACACAGCAAATTTCATGCACCATTGTTGAAAGTTTGGCTTGACAAACCAAACTTTCAAACAAACATGTCGGAAAGCCAAACTTAAGGAAAAAATATTGAAAGTTTGGCACTTTATACATGAATTTTTGCAATTTTGATTGTGTATGCCTGAAGTTGAGTTTTGGAACGGCTAAATTTACAAATGTTTATATAGTCTGAATATAACTTAAATGATGGTTCCAAAATTGATTATTTGTGCACTTGCTCCGCTGAGTCCAATAACAAATTTGGAATGTAGGAGTAATTTAAACTTTTTTTAGTAACATTTCCCGTGAGTTATTTGGAATAATAATGTTTATTACACCTGAGTGGCTCAACGATGAGGCTAGTGAAGTATTTGCTTTAAATCTCAAAGATTTTGAAATTTCAAAAAAAATTAGTAGTGAATTGTATGATTTTAATTTCACTTAAAACAATATTGAATATTATAAAAAAACACAAAATTTGAATAAAAAAAGAAAGAAAGAAGAACTATATACTTTCTTATTAAAAATATTTTAGAATTTTGAATTAGACACTCAAATCTTCACACTAATAAATAAATTTTTGAGATAAAAACATAAATAGCCAAGCCCATTACTTAGCTTACATTAGTTGACCTTACAATATTTAGCCATAAATATTTTTAGCCATAAATATTTTTAGCCATTTAAATAAGAAAATGAAAAAAGTAAAGAATCTCAAAGATTATAGCTATAATCAAAGATCATTATCCGGAAAAATCTAACTCCTTAAATTTCTCCCACAATTGTTTCTTTCATTATCTCCAACATATTTATTTCACACTTAAAAAAAACTTAGGTGAAAAATGACACAAAATATATTATCACATCTTCACCAGAAATTCTAGAAAATTAATATGTGTATAACAAATGTATAAATTAGTATATAATCAATATATAATATATACACATGGATTATATACATATTATACAATAATTATACACAAATTACACAATATATAAATGAATTATTTTTTCCATTGTCTCTAAAAATCAACAAAAAAAATTTCAATTATTGCATAATTTATTATTTCTTTATTTTCAATATTGAAAAATCTTAGGTGAAAGAAGGTAAATTTTTTTTTATCACATCGTCACCAAAAATTCTAAAAATTATATATGTATAATGAATATGTAAAAGTATTATATAATTAGTATACAATATATATACACTACTTATACACATATTATATAAATATTATGCAATAACTATACACTAATTACACAATGTATAAATGAAATATTATACAAAAAAAATCTGAAAGTGATATGTAACGGATAAGTTGCAATAGTTAAAATTTCAGGATAAAAGTTTACTTTTAAAAAAAAAAAAAACCATAAATAAAGGCATAAAAAACGAAAAAATAATAATTTAAAATTACTTGCTATTATTCCCTAAATAGTAGGCTTAAATAATGGTTCCTAAAAACTTTATCTAACCGGCTAAAAAAAAGAAAAGAACTATTAGCGAAGGGTTGAAGTGGGTGATAATAAAAAAAGTAGGTTTATTTTGAGTTCAAAATTTATATGAGCTGCTATATAAGTTAAATTATTCTAAATTTTTTACAACAAATATCCAATGTAATGTATTGAAAATAAATGACTAACATCTTATTAACTTGGATTAATCCTTATTTTTATAAGTGATAATATTATTATGTGAAACTAATGCTTAATGTATTCTAAGAATACTACATTAAAAATAAGTAGTAATATGTAAGAACAAACATATTATTCTAAATTAATATTATTTTTGTATATAGGTGCATATATTTAAGGCCTCTTACTAAAATTCAATTTTAGATCACTAAATTTATGAAGACGCCCTCGTTATTACATTTATATAGAAACACCTTGAGGAGCTAATGCAACTATTAAAACTAGACGTCAATAGCCCATATGCACGTGCCCAACAATTAAGTGTTTCTATTAAATTTGGAGTAATTTCTAAGTGCAGTATTAATCTGTATTTTTGATTTTATATCTTTCTTTGCTAATTACATATGTGGTATTTGATTTGAGGGTAATTTCCTTGATCCTTTTTATTAATGTTAATTTTTGGCACTTCTATGCATAGATATAATATGAAGGCTTCAATGGGTTGGGATTAATATATGTAACCATGAAGATTGACTCAATTCAGTATAAGTAACCATAAAGATTGACTCAATTTTTGTACTAAAATAGTTAGAGATCGTTTATATTACATGGACTAATTATGCAAAAATTAGTTATGCAATCTAGTTATTTATGCATTAGTTGTATATCTCAATTTTATTTTGTATAATAATATGTAAAATTAACTCATAATTTATGCACATTTTTACTTATGTGGGTTTGTAAAATGATAACTAACTATAATCTTTACTTGGTGTGCTAAAGTTTATACAAAACAACTATTGATTATGCTAATTTTACTACATAGATAATTCATTTCCTAACCAACAATCAAACAAAATTACATATTTTAAATTACCTTTATTAAAGAACAAATTTATAAAGAATAAACAATAATACCCTTTTATTATAAAAAAATATTTATTTTAAATAACTACATATTTTCTATAAAAAGATAAAGGTGTCCAAAGGGTTGGAGAAGAACATAAGTAAATTCTGAAAAATACAAAGAAGAGAAGTATAGAATGATTGGGCAAGTAGGACCCACAACTTGGAGAAACATATGATGACATATGGAAGGGTTGACCCTTCCATTCGTAAGCACACAAATTTTGGAAAATGATTGAAATCTCAAAATTACCCCTTTTATTTGAATTTATTACTCTCTCCGTTTCAAATTGATTGACCTATTTTGACTTGTCACCGAGTTTAAAAAATAAAGAAGACTTTTGAATTTGGTGTTCTTAAATTAAAGATATGTGGAATGTACCAAAATGCCTTTTAATCTTGTGGTCTTAAACATATCATGTGAAAAGTTGAAATTAAAAAGTTACTAAAAAGGAAAAGGATCATTCTTTTAAAATGGACTAAAATAGAAAATAAGTCAAATAAATTAAAACAGAGGGAGTAACATTTAACAAACATGTTGATAACATTATTTAACTAACTCTTCTACTATAGTAGAAATACCTATTCAGTTCGACATTAAAGCAAAAAAGTTTATTAAACTAGGAGTAAGATGTCTTATATCAAATTAACAATATAAATCACTAGTATAAATAAGGTTGTGAATATGTGAATAATATGTCATTATTTATAGAAGTTAATTTAGCTAACACCTGAAAATTTTAGTTTTAACACAAACAAAAGTACTACTTGTCATTTTCTTTATTTTCCTCTTATTTTGGTAGACTAACTTATATATTTATCAATTTAGGTATAATCAGACAATAGTATTTGGACAATTTTTAGGAAAAAGGAAAAACACTTTTAAACGACTATGAGCTTGTTTGAATTAGTTGAATTAAAATACTCCCTCCATTTTAATTTGTTTAATCTACTTTCCTTTTCCTTTTTAGTCTGTTTCAAAAAGAATGATCATTTCCCTTTTTAGCAACTTTTTAATTCCAACTTTCCAATGACATGTTTAAGACCACACGATTAAAAGATATTTTAGTACATTTGACATATCTTTAATTTAAGACCACAAGATTCAAAAGTATTTTTTATTTTCTTAAACTCTGTGTCAAGTTAAAATAGGTCACTCAATTTGAAACGGAGGGAGTAGCTTTTAAGCTTTAAATACTGAAAGATACTTTTTGAGTGTTAAGAGTTTAATTTATACTTATGAGATAAAAATAATTATATATAATAATAAAAAATTAACATATTAATCAAAGTAACCAATTGTTAAGCTAAAAGGCAACCCAACTTATTGCTTTGGTTTAATAACATTTAACTTAAAAATTACTCTAAATTTTATTGAACACTCCAAATATTGAAAAGATCTTAAAAACAACTTTAAACTCATCCAAATGGACTCTATATTATTCCAAGTGCATAGTCACTACTAATTTCCACATTGAAAATAAAAAAGGAAAAAAGAAAAAGAAATCTTACAGATATTATATAAAGTGATCATTGTCAAAAATACTATATTCGTTTTTTCCCATTTTCACTCATTACTAGTATGGTTTATCTTTTTCTCCTTGTAAAAAAGTTAAGATATAAAACATTTATAAGTATAAATACAAATACATACCCCATAATCTATATATATTTAAGCATTTAATAAAACACACGAGACACACATCTCATAAACATGAAATAAATATTTTTATGTACCATCTACAGGTATAATAGTAATGTCACATGTTTTCTCAACAAATTAAATTTTGAAAAATTCAAATTATTTATTTTCTAAATATTTGAGAAAATAACTTATTAATATATGTTTAAAGTGATTTGAAATAGAGGGTTATTAATCATCTTTTAACTTGTTGTAAATTTAAATGTCAAATACAATACAATGTTTAAGATATTTAAACAAAATAAGATATCCAATTGTGTGTAAAAGGAGATATAGAGATGCATAAGTTATAAAAAAAGATATGCATTAGTTGGTGTCTTGGTGTCATGAATTATCTATAAGAATATAATTAATTATATACATTGACAAATGACAATGTAACTTTTACATTACCAAATATTTTTGAATTTGTTATATCCTTTATTTTCTAGATTACCAAATGGGTTTATTATTGACAATTACCTCTAATTGCAAAAAACATCTTGACATGATAATATTAAAAAATATTATCGTATACTGTCGAGGCACTGAATTTTTAATTGTTTATTTCATTTGGCCAAATCTTGTCCAAAAGTTTATAGGTTGGAATCTTGCAGTTTCAAAAACTAAAGGTAGCGTCTGTCATAAAGCAATTTAATTTGGTGTTCTTTTTTTTTTTAATTCTTCAACATTCGCGTTAAAATTGTTTTTAGTAAATTTTCTAGAGATATAATGCTCAAAATTGAAAAATAAATAAATATTCTTTGTACTATTTTCAATGCAAAAAATTTCGTTCGTGTTGTGATTAATAGCAATAAATAAAAGTACAAGACAACAAGAGATATTGCTAAATAAATCGAAAGAGAAAGAGGAAATTTTTTAATGCTTTTGAGATTGGCGTACAAATGAATTGATTTAGTTTTTTCTTATATAAAAATAAAAAAACTATTACAAATCTTTTAGAAAGTTATTACCAAATTGGGTGCTTAAACTATTTACAAGCTATTTACTCGATTACAAACTTGAGAAAACTATTTCAAGATTTTTCATGAAGCTACTCACAAGTTATTTGTTTGATTCGATACTTTTTTAAAAAATTACTCCCTTCGTTTTAAATTGATTGACCTATTTTAATTTGACACGGAGTTTAAAAAAATAAAGAAGACTTTTGAATCTTGTGGTTTAAAATTAAAGTTATGTCAAATGTACTAAAATGCCCTTTAATCTCGTGGCCTAAAACATGCCATATGGAAAGTTAAAATTAAAGAGGTGCTAAAAAGAGAAAGGATCATTCTTTTTGAAACGGACTAAAAAGAAAATTAAGTCAAACAAATTGAGACAGAGGGAATATTTATTTAAATATATATCTATAATATACTATATTCATCACACAACTTATTTTTAAGGATAAAGGTAAAAAACTTACCACAAAGGCTAATAAAACTCAGAATATGAAAATTTTAATAGCTCAGTTAATTTGTCACTTGAACGTATTCGATTTTTCACTTTGTAATTCCATTCCTAATTCCTTTTCTTTAAAAAAAAAAAGGGGATAATATGATAACACAACAATTTTGGCGGAGGGTGACACGTTATTGCCACGCCTAAGAAATCGGGGAAAAAAGGATTTATAAAAATAAAAAGAAGGAATAATCTGACGCGCTCGGCGAGTTGCTTAAGTTTTACGCGGCAGATTTAACAAACTATTGAATTCTGGGAATCTATCTTCTCAATTTAAACAGGAAAAATGGAGGTAGAAGAAAATCGTCAATCGCAAATACGAACGATGGAAGTTGAACAAATTGATCGGAGACCGGCAGCTCTCGGTGACCTCCGCATTCTTCCCGACGAAATTCTGTGCGCCATACTCACTTATCTCACTCCTCGCGATGTCGCTCGCCTTTCCTGTGTTAGCAGGTTCTTTCAATTCTCCAACTGTTTTTTTTTTTTGGTTAAAAACTTAGGCTTTTGTATTTTATATGTTTTTGAATGTGCAATTTGTAATATAGCGTTTTGTGATAACTTTTTGTTTGGAGTTCAATTTCTGCTAATTATATGTAGATAGGAATGAGCGTTCAATTTTGAATTTAGTTAAGCTTTAATTCATTCAATTCCTATTTTTTTTGATGTTTTTGAATGTGCAATTTGTAATATAGCTTTATGTGATAACTTTTTGTTTGGAGCTCAATTTCTGGTAATTATATGTAGATAGGAATGAATGTTCAATTTTGAATTTAGTTAAGCTTTAATTCATTCAATTTCTGTTTTTTTATGTTTTTGAAGTGCAATTTGTAATATAGCTTTGTGTGATAACTTTTTGTTTGGAGCTCAATTTCTGCTAATTATATGTAGATAGGAATGAATGTTCAATTTTGAATTTAGTTAAGCTTTAATTCATTCAATTGCATGATTTTGTTGCTTCATCTAATGTATAGTTGTTTATTTTTTTTTGATTCATGTGAATTAGTAGAATGTGGATCTTGTGTGCACCTGATGCGTTTCTTCTTCTCATACAAAATCAGTTCAGTAGGGATTTTTGGTAAAAGCATTAGGGACTTGCTAAATTTAATTAATAGATGATAAAGTGAAGTGTTGTTTCCTTATTCTTACATAACATAGGTGTGTTTAATTTTTATTTGATTTCTGTGAATTAGTAGAATGGCATCTTGTGTGGTTTTAGTGCAGCTTAGGCTTCTCCATGTTTTTGCGTATGCGAGTATTTCTTTTTTCTCGCACAAAATCAGTTTAATAGGGATTCTTGGTAATGAACAGTAGGAAATTTTCAAACTTCAATTAATAGATGACAAATGACTGATTGTGCCGGTTCTTTCTTCTCGTTTTCAGTTATCATTGGTCTATGGATGGATAGATGCAGTTAGTTTTCTTATTTCTTGTTGTGTATAATCAAATTACTGGGGATTTGCTTGTGAGCATGTTTGTTGAAATATGATTAAATACTTAGAATATGTGCTTAACATAGTTATGGATGATAATGACGAAGTTACTTCTTCTAATAGTTGTGCCACCTGTACCCGTTAATCACTCTTAGAGTCAGTAGGCCAAGCTTATTGATTGGATATGATTTCCTGAGATACAGGTCCTTATCCAAGTGCTGTCTGTGTCTTCCGTTTTTCTGAATAAACTTAAGGAAAAACTCAGTGCCACTTTATCCATACCTTCTTCCAATACTTACTGTTTTGCAGTGTGATGTATATATTGTGCAATGAGGAGCCCCTATGGATGAGCTTATGCATTGATATTGCTGATCGTCAGCTTCAGTATAAAGGCTCCTGGAAAAGAACAGCCCTGGATCAGTATGGTTATTCATAGTATTTTCGTCTGCAATGTAGTTACCTTCATTGACTATATTCACGATCTCTGACAGTCTGTTCATTTTGTTTCCCCGTTGATCCCGTTGATGTAGATTGAATGTGACTTTCGAAAATAATGAACCCTTACAGAAACCGCTACACTTCAATGGTAATATATATTGCTATTGGTTTGTTTGATATTCTTTTACCCCGGAATGCTACTAATACTGTACATAATATGCTAATGGGAGCTCAACTTTGCAGGATTCAACTCTATGTTCCTTTATTGTAGATTATACCGGTGTTATACATCATTAAATGGATTTTATTATGATACCGGAAACGTTGAAAGAGAGAAGAACCTTTCTGTAGAAGAGTTTCGTGATAAGTATGATGGACAGAAACCGGTATGGTGTTCGCTACTTATAAAAGCTTTTATTGCACATGGAGTTCTCATTAGATTGTTGATAATAGTTAGATTATCTTTGTAATCACTATCTTCTATCGCATAAAATCTGTGATAAAATTATGTTTTAGCGTGCATCATTTCAAGCCAATTTACCTCCTTCCCTTTGAACATACTGCCTTTCTCAAATTATACGTTATAAAACTTTTTTCTAAGTCTCCCCACAATTGTGTCTACTTTGCTTGAAGGGACACCTTTTACTCTATTATCTTTAGCACCGATTGAATCTCTTGGTATCAGAAATCACTGTAGTTACCAGTTGAAAGTGAGTAATATGTTCAAGTTCTTGCAAAGTTAGTTTTATGTCACTTTTGGACCCACTTCTACTTAACTACTTTAACATATCAAGTGTTCTTTAATAGTTTCGAAGTCAAAGCAGGAGACTTGAATAGATGAAGGTAGAATCTACTGTCATGTAATCATTAGTTTTACATGTGTATCAGAAAACAAATTACTTAATGATTCTTACTTTTCAAAAGAAAATTATATAGTGATTCTTGCTGCTGCTTCTTGTTGTTTTTTCCTCTTCTCTTTTAGTTTTTCTCCGTCTTTCTCTTCCTTTTCTTTCTTATATACATTGAATCATCAAGTTATCCCAAGGATTCATATAGCTAGACTCCAACTAGCTTGGGATTGAGGGTTAGTTGATTGATTGATATACACTGGATCTTTCTCTTTAAGTCTACTTGATTGGATTTCTTCTATCATTTGATAAATGTTGTTCATGTGTCATTCTTGAAAAAGGGGCAAAAGAAATGGGCTTAATTTGTCTGAACCTTTTAATATACTGATAGCTTATGTGCATGGTTTTCTTGATAGACAGCTCATATGAATATCTTATGATCTTCACCAAGCTTATTACTTACTTTATAACAGGTTTTAATTGGTGGATTGGCCGACACTTGGAAAGCAAGGACTACATGGACAACAGAGAAGCTTTTAAAAAGTTATGGAGATACAGCATTTAAGTTATCTCAAAGAAGTCGTCACAAGATTAGGATGAAACTAAAGGACTATTTGTCATATATGAAAGTTCAGCATGACGAGGATCCTCTTTACATTTTTGATGAGAAGGTTCCTTTCTAATCCTGCTGTTCTCTCTGTACAGTTTCTCCTGTAACAGATTGTTCTAATTTAAATTACATTCTCTCAGTTTGGGGAAGCTGCACCAGAGTTGTTGAAGGATTACAGCGTTCCAAATATGTTCAAAGAGGACTTCTTTGATGTGCTGGACAGGGATCAGCGGCCTCCCTTCAGATGGCTCATTATGGGACCAGAGAGGTCTGGTGCCTCTTGGCATGTTGATCCAGCCCTAACTAGTGCTTGGAATACACTTCTATGTGGCCGTAAAAGGTATATTACGAGAACCAGTCTATCACTTGCCAGTCATCTTGTCTCAGGATCTTGCTGAATGCTTACCTTGGTGCATGCTTTGTTTGATAATTTGACCAATCAAACTCGTACTCATTACTGCCTGTTGATAAACTCCCTGATCAATCAATGAAGTTGCGGCAGAAAGCAATGGAGGTAGTGATGGTTTGCTCAGTTGTGGGAGAGATAGTTGGGTTGATCAGAAAACAGCTGCCAGAGTGTTGAAGAAAAGAAGTCAAAGATAGAATGGAAAGGCCTAAATAGGAATTTCATTTAGAAAGCATACTTTTGAACGACACTTTCTTAAGCTCTCTGTTCCCTTCTGGGTCTATAAGCAGATAATACTTTCTGCATTTTATGGTAGGTTCATGGGTGTATTGTCTGCAAAAGAGGCAGGCTTTGCTGAAAATTTAAGTTCCGTCAGTCTTTCTTTGTCCTCAAAAGTTATTTCATGAAAAGTATATATATATATATATATATATATATATATATATATATATGATAGCTTGGAGCAGGAATGAGCTAAAAAGAAACTCAGCAAAGAAGTGGATGGCGACAAACTATACATTTTGGCTCGCTGCTGGGAGTTTCTTGCTTATAGAACTAGATTGATGTTGTTTGCTTAAAGTTCTCCAACATTAAGACATGGTGCTAAGTTGTCTACTTCTTGAGTTGTGACTCTCTTTTGTCCCCCCAACCTACTCACAAGTGGAAAAAATCGAAGGCTTTTAAATTTCAGAAGTAGATTTGAGCTTGTTTTATAGCATGCAATAAGTATCATTAGGAGCTTTTGAAATATTTTGATGTATTCTTATTTTACACTGTCCAAGAATTTTTCTTCTACTGTAGTTTGAAACTACTGGAATAATCACCATTGTGATACTTGTTGGGAGACAAAAAAAGGTCACTATTTCATATTTATTTTGCAGGTGGGCGTTATATCCCCCTGGAAGAGTACCTTTAGGAGTAACAGTGCATGTAAATGAGGAAGATGGTGATGTCAATATTGACAGCCCATCGTCTTTGCAGGTATTAATAATTTTGAGATGCAAATAATTTGCTTCCACGTTGCCTAATATTGTGATTGGTTTTCATTTATTTGAGCCATGTGTTATTTTTCTCTCATATTCATCTAGTGGTGGATGGACTTCTACCCTCTTCTTGCTGAGGAAGACAAACCAATAGAGTGCACTCAACTGCCTGGGGAAACAATATTTGTCCCAAGTGGATGGTGGCATTGCGTGCTAAATTTAGAGACTACTGTTGCTGTGACACAGAATTTTGTGAACTCCAAGAACTTTGAATTTGTGTGTTTGGATATGGCTCCTGGTTATAGACATAAAGGAGTATGCCGTGCTGGGCTTCTTGCTTTGGATGACATCAGTATTGAGGATGTCAGAAAAAATATGTTGTCCTTAGGAAGTGGTTTGAGCTGCTCTGAAAATGGAAGTACAAAAGATGGTGTCTCTGAATGCATAGATTTTACAGAGGTGGAATTTTCTTATGAGATAAATTTCTTGGCTATGTTTTTGGATAAAGAGCAAGATCACTACACTTCGTTATGGAGCTCAAGCAACTCTATTGGGCAGCGAGAAATGAGAGAGTGGTTATCAAAGCTTTGGGTTGAAAAACCAGAGGCTAGAGACCTTATATGGAAGGTATTTATATTCACTTCTCTGCTTGTTTATAGTTAGTGTTTTTTCTTTTTGATCAGTCAAACTTTTTGTCTCAACTTATGCCTCTAACTACATGAAAAACAATTTCCCGGAAATGTCGACTGACCTTCTGGGGCAGTCGATGTGACTGTGCTAAGTATACCATAAGCTTTCCTGGAAAAAGTCAAACCATGGCCACGGGAATAGAAAATTATCATTATTGTCTTCCCATTGTTATTTGTATCAATCATCATAGACCGGGATAGGAATAACAAGAGTTATAGTAAAACGATAAGGAATTTAGAATAGACCCAACTAGAAAGCAATAATTAGAACATTCATTATCAAATAAGCACTCCATTATGCAAACAAGAAGAACCTAAACTATAGGAATACCTTCAAGTGGAAGAATTCCACTTGGAAATACCCCCGGATACAACCATCACCTTTTAAAGGGAAATCTCATGTTCAAAGTTAGCTACCTAAAATGGAAGGAAGGGACTTTTTTGACTCGGGTTCTTATTAGTATTATAAGTACCTAAAAAGTCCCTAAACATAAGGCTAGACTGGAATTGGGATGGAATTGCAAAAAATGGTTAAATGCAGAATTGAACTTCCTGGACATTATCGCGGTCTGGGACCCGCGATCACGGCATTCATGACGCTACCTTCTTCGCGATTAGGTCTTCACTGTAGCAAAAATCTGCAGCTTCCAAATATGTTTTTGGCCTTCTAATTGCTTTGGTGCTTGGCTCCCTTCCTTCGAATATCCACTTGACCTTTTTCAGCTGCACAGCTGATTCCACAGTCGCAGATTATAAATGTTCTGCATAATGAGGTGTTAGATCAATAATTGGTCATCTCTCATCAGGGTCATGTTTGTGTAATTTAAGCTTCTGTTATTGCTTATGACCTTAGAATCACTTTTGCTAGGGAGCCTGTCTGGCGCTGAATGCTGATAGATGGTACGCACGCTTGACAGAAATTTGTACCTTCCATGGGTTGCCGTTGCCAACAGATGATGAGAGGCTTCCTGTTGGAACAGGCAGCAATCCGGTAAGTTTTTGTGCTTAGTGGATCTTCTACTGACATGCTTATTTCATTAGTGACACTTTTTTATCTAGATGGAAGTTGAAGGGAACTTTTAGTTATTATTGGCGCCTGACATCATTACCTTTGTGATAGTGTTGAGATTTTTGTACATTTGGAAGATCAATTATTCTCTTAAAAAGATGTTTTGTCATCATTAACCTAAAAAGTGGTAATGCCTATGTACAGGTTTATCTAGCCGGGGACAATGTTATAAAAATACTTGTTGAAGAGGGATTAGAAGCTTGTCTTCATTCTTTGGGCACTGAGGTATATCTGTACTTCTGGCAGTTAGTTTGCCAGCTGATATATTTCTTTGTACTTTTATTCATTAAGTTTGGTTTGATCTTTTGCAGCTCGAGTTTTACAGTTTACTCCAGAAAATTAACTCCCCTTTGAGGAATCACATTCCTAATGTTTTATCCAGTGGGATTCTCTATATTGAAAATGGATTGTGTAAGGTTCGGTCTTGGGATGGCAAAGGAGTTCCAGAGGTGATTGCTAATTTTAGTCCCCTTGTGGAACATGAGCAAGCTGATTATCCATTTGGTTTATGGAGTAAAAGACAGTATGATTATAGAAAAGCCAGGATGTCATTACCCGAACTAATAAGTGCTGGCAGTGGCACAACAATATGGCCATATGTCATAACACAGAGATGCAAAGGAAAAATATATGCTCAAATGTTAGTCAAATCAACTTCTATAATTGCCTGTATCATTCATTTGAAGTACTTGCAGTTGTTTTGTAATATACTGCTCCTTTTTTTCATTTATTTTGTGTTTGCTAGCAGAAGAGATTCCATCTCATGGGAAGACACTCTAAAATTGGCCTCGTTCCTGGGAGAACAAATGTGCAACCTTCATCTTGTGCCATGCCCAGCTTTGAATGATTCAGAATTGTTGGAAATCCAGCAGAAAGCTGTCCCCAATGCTAATGGGAATCTCGAGGATGATGAGGACAAGATTTGTACCCCTTCAGAGTGGAATTTATTCCTGAGAACTCTGAACAGGAAAAAGAAGGATGTCTGTGACCGCTTGACCAAATGGTAAACATTTAACACCAGAATACTTTGTTGATCATAAAGTAGCTTTCTAAAGTCTCAGTATTATGTAGCAAATGTTCTCCTTATTACCTTGCTTCTGCTCACATGGCTTTGTGCCTTTGACTGTGATGCTTGAGACCATGTATTTCATTTATTCCCCTAGATAATAGAGCTGTGGGTCTAACTCCTGTCTATTCTTTTAGTGGTCGTTTGGTATGCAGAACAAGCATAGATAGTGATGGGATAAAAATTAGTACTGCCTTATCCCTTGTTTGGTTACTAATCCTAGGATAAGTTATACCAGGAATTGTAATTAGTACCGGGATAAGTTATTCCTGCCAGAGTGTGGCATAATAGTCCCAGGAGTTATCCCGGGATAAAACAATGAAAATGAAAAAAATACCTCTGAGATCCCTCAAACTCTTTTTTTACTAAATAAGGTGGAGGGTAATTTTGTAAACAAACCACGTCTTAGAAATTATGCACTGCATGTTATTTTTTATACAACAAAACAAACAGTCAATAAGAAATAATACCAGGATTACTACTCCAACATAACTAATCCCAACATAAGTTGTCTTCAAACCAAACAACCCCTTAGATAATTTCTTGGGTTGATTATATGATTTTTTTTTTCGAGGTTCTTAGTTGTGTCTTTATTTAATGTCAGATCAGCTACGTGTTACTCTATGAAACCAAAGCCTTTCGTTGGACCAAATGGTTGCCTACCACAGCTCACAATGAGTCTCTTTAAAATGGTTGCTTGAGATCCACTTCTATTTCCAGATAATTTTCAAAGTCTCGAAAAATTCAATTTTCTCTAATGTTTGGCTATTTTTGTAAAGTCATTTCTTGAATTGAGAAGATAAATCCTTACTGACTTCTTTCCTATTTAGATATTGCATAAATAAGATGGTAGATGAGGCATATTACCGGAGCTTAACTCTCCTATACCCCACATGAAGGACAAGATATGTTCAGTTGTTATTTAAGAATAGGGAAAAAAATTATATTTAGACAAACACTTCTTATTAATCTGTGTTGGATTTTGTGCTGCTTGTTTTCTACTGGATTAATGTTTGAACTCTCTTGTTAACCTCGTTAAAATTTACGTACGTCAGTTCTTTGTGCCTTATTTGAACAAATTCTATTCAGAAAGTTTTTTTGCCTGTTAATGTGTATGTTTTGGGTACTGTGATCCTGTTTTCTACTGTGTTACTCTTTTGCTGTGTGGGGTTACATGAGTTTTTTCCTCTGCATTTACATATGCTGGCACAAGCACTGTAAATTTGAGCTGCTAATGCATGTCGTATCTGAGTCTTTTCTGTTTCAATCTGTAGGGGTGATCCAATTCCTAGAGAACTGATTGAGAAAGTCGAGGAATACATCCCTGACGACCTCCGAAAGGTTCCTATATTTAAATATGAAGTTCATTGGACTTCCTTCAATCGGCTAGACACTTTATTGTTTCTTGTTCCTTTTTCCTTCCTGCTAGTGACAACAGCACTTATGTTCACACTCTGGGTGAAAATGCATTTCTCTGATTCTTGTTTATGGTTTCCTATTTAAGGTTGACATGGGAGTCAGATCTTGTACCTGGATACACTCCGATGTAATGGATGACAATATCCACATGGAACCATGTTCCCTTACTTCTCGCTCTGGAGGGGCTAATGATGATCCTGACTTAATTGACAATGTTTCTGCAAATGGATCTGATTTGAGTGAGCCTATACGTGCATGGCGTCCTACTCATATACTCGATTTCAGTGATCTTTCTGTTGGTGAGTTATTGAGCAACTTTTAACTTGCTTTTTTGGGCTTGATCTGCTGGTAGTTTTATATTTCTTTTCCTGATGGATGAACCATGTTCTTATATGGACTGTATTAGTCTTCTACTACTTGGCCCTAAATGATATGAACCTTGTTCTTATATGGACTGTATTAGTCTTCTACTACTTGGCCCTAAATGATATATAATTCGAAGAAATTAAGGTATGTCTAGGGTAGGAACTGTTTCATTATTGTTCATGTCAGATGAATCTGGTGAAGTTTATGGTGCATATTAGATGGATATCAATGATTTTTTAGCACAAAAAGAGGAAACTAAGAAAAGAAAATGGAAATAAATACAACAACAAACCCAGTGTAATCGCACAAGTGCGGTCTAGGGACGGTAACATGTACGCAGCCTTACCCCTACTTTTATGGGGTAGAGAGGTTGTTTCCCATTGACCATCGGCAACCCTCCTCCTTTGTCCGGGCTTGGGACCGGCAATGTCAATGAGCTCACACAGGCGGAGTTTGTCACCAGTTTTAGAGTTTGGCACCAGTTTAAGTGGCAGTCTTGTGTGAAAATATTGCACCCTCCATCACTTAACTTCAAGTAGATCAGTCTCTAGTTAGCACAGTAATCTTTGCATCACTAAAAACTTCATATGCGGAAGGTTATAAAATGCTGATTCCTTTCATTTTATTTTTAAACGTTTGAGTTTCTGTGATTAGTAACCAGTTCTTTTCTCAGGGGATCCGATTTCTGACTTAATCCCGATATATCTGGATATCTTTAGAGGAGATGCACATTTACTGAAGCAGTTTCTGGATAGCTATAAACTTCCATTTGTTAAAACAGGAGCGAATGCATCAGCTAAAACCAACGGATTCCAGAAACTTTCTTATCGAGCCATGTGAGTACATATGTTCTGATTTCATATTTCTTCTATATTGTTGCCACTGGTTTTTCATGGAATAATTAGAGACATTTTTTTCTTCGAATTTAAATTGCACTACCAGAGCTTATACAATATCCGACCTCATGAAGATAGCAAGACGTGTTTTGGTAACATATAATCTCAGGCCTTAGAATCCGTAACCCTCGGCCTTCACCAAATCAAGGCATGATTTGTCATTTTCAGAATTGTTGACTGTCCACCAATATCATATTCTCAATTAGACCCCTCAATCACTTTCAAACTCGAGTCATCCTATATGCCGTATTACTGTTTTAACATATGAATACACTAGGGTCTAGGAGTTTGAACTTGAGATTATTCACTGGAGGTTTTAGTCAAATTATTAGAACTAGAGACCGAATGTTCTCTCTGTGAATAGCCAACATGAGCATTGTGGATGAAGATAGAATGGATTGGTACCCCATCCTCCTTTTCCCATGAAATATGCTTTAAACTCCCTTTTGAATGACTTCTGTCTGTACAGGTGCTACTGTATTTTGCATGACGAAAATGTTCTGGGAGCTATTTTCGGTACTTGGAAGGAACTAAGGATGGCAAAATCATGGGAAGAAGTCGAGGAAGCTGTATGGGGAGATCTTAATAGTTATCCAGGCTCCTGTTGAACTTTCTTTTGTTCTTTTTAATTTGTCTTTCAAGCCTTTGGTATAAGTCTTATTGATGAATGTTGAATAAATCCAATCGCGGTGTACACTAACATTTGTTTAAGGTAATTTATTGATATTTTTTCCTTTTTCCTACTGATCATTTCTTCAAAACTTAAGACAATTGATTATCAACCATAGTTATTTTCTTCGACACGTTTGAACATCGTCCTACTTGGGGAAGATTGAAGTTTGATGCAAGACGTAATATAAGTGTAGATGAAGATGTTGAGTTCACGTCTTTTCTTTATCTATAAACGGAATATTGTTGGTTTAAGAGTTAGTAGGACAATCAAGTTATCCAAATCTCTTCCTTATATGTTTTGTAGTTGTCCTTTTCATAAAAAAGAATTAGGTTCACATATAAACGTGTGTTATAGGTCAAATAAATAAATGAAGTGCTCAATCTCTGATAGTAAAACAAGTACAGTAAATAAAAGTGACCTCTTTATATACATACAACAACAACAATAACATACCCAGTGGATTCCCACAAAGTGGGTCTAGGGAGGATAGAGTGTACCAGACCTTACCTCTACCTCGTGAAGGTAGAAAGACTGTTTCCGAAAGACGTCAAGTGAAGCAAAACATAGTACCTCTTGATATACATTACGATTCACAAAATTCAACAGAAATTCTTAGGACCTCTTGTTAAACTTATTTGACGTCCTGCTTTCAGAAACAGCTCATCTCTGCAATTGAACTGAGAGCTAGGTGCTAATAGCAACTTCAGTCAAATCCTCTCTATAACCTGTATCTTCTACTGACAATTTATGGACAAATTTTAGTACTACTAGCAATAATATTTTCTTGACATGGTGCATTAGACACGATGAACGTTACATGTGATCAAAGATCAGAGATTTCACCGCTAAAAATCTAAATACATTGCCAAAAAAAAAATCTAATTCCAAATTCAGACAATTTATTTTACTAAACAAAACTGTTGTTATCTTGTGGGACAACTGCTTGTTTCTAAAGACCACATTTCCACTAGGCCAAGGTTTCAGAAGTAGTAAACACCTTTTAGTCAAAACGAAAAAAAGAAAAGAAAAGTATCAGCAAATTATAGGGTGAACTCTTGAGTGTCTACTCCTGATATTACAGCAGTTACAAATTGCTTTCTTCTTTCACCCTTTTGGTAATTACAGCATTGTGTACACCTCACAGTAGACCAGCAAAATCACCACTAGTTTCAATTACATCTTCAATATCAGCTTCATCCAATTCGTCAAGTTCCATACTGCCCCCATAAGAATATGTTCCACCCTTTGAAACATGCAAAGGAACTCTAGCCTCTTGTATTATTGCCAAAACTTCTTCCATGCTCTGGGAAGGGTTATTTACATCGACACATTGGTAACTTCCTCCTTCCATCAGTTCCACTGGCAAGTTCTTCAAAAACCAGGGATGCATTTTAATTTCTGGAATGGTTATTCTCTGCAAAAGAATAAACAGCATCCGTTTATGATTTTGGCACATTCGCAATAGTGAGGTGCGCTATCAATCCTCACATAACATGAAACAAGAAACATGAATGCAATTTAGCGGAAGGAAGAATAAGGGAGGGCCTTTGGTGGGAATGAACCTTGCACCTAAGCAGAATAAATATATCGAGACAATGAGGTAATTACTGATAATGATCATTTCACTTGGACACAACACGTGAACTATTCTATGGTCCACATCTTTAGCAGAAGACCAGATGATTTATTACCTTTTCAGGGTCTGCCACAAAAATCCTACTTAAGAGATGGCGGCATTCAAGGGAAATTCGGACTTGCTCTGGAATTGAGTAGCGGACGCTGAGTATTCTCTGTCATGGAAACTAGCCAATCATAATGCTGCAGTAAATATCTCAATGCTTAACACTTGCATGAAAAAAATGATCAATTAATGCAGCAAATTGATAAACAAAATTCAGAGTAGAGCAGGTTTCTTTTCAATTTTTCTCTTTCATCTACTAGAAATCCGATTATGTTGTCATCACTCACAGTAATAGTCTTTGTAAAGTTTTTGGCATCACTTGGATCTTGAAATGGATAAGCTCCAACCAGCATTACATATAAGGTGACTCCACAGGACCAAACATCTGCAAGCTATAGTTTCAAGAATTAACAGGAGGAGAAATGAGTATATACGACAAATATTATGACAATTTCAGCAAGGAAAGAAGAAAGATGTAGCACCTTTCCATCATATTCTTTCCTTGATAGGACCTCTGGTGCTACATAAGCAGGTGTTCCCACAGTGGACTTAGGTTGAGAATGAAATACGGATGACTGCAAACAAGGTTAACAATTCAATATGAAATTAGATCTTGAATAGATGTAAGAATTAATAAGACCTCGAGAAAGGATCAGTAACCTTGGAGTACCCAAAATCACATATTTTGACACGTGGCGCAGCACTTCCGTCGAGTAATGTGTTTTCCAATTTGAGATCTCTATGACAGATTTGCTGCAACGGAAGACCAAAGATATACTTAAGAGCCAAAAGGACTTAACGAAGTTCACAGCATGAGAAGTATTGAGCTGTACCATGAAATGGCAGTAGCTAACCCCTGATATCAGTTGTTGAAAGAAGAACCTTGCCTGAGCAAAAAATAAACATAATTCAGCACTCAGGTTATTTTAAACTAGAAGAGAGTCTTCTCGGAAGAGCTGACATAAACACATGAAGATAGTCACTTCTCATAGCATCTCAGTCTTATCAACTTATAAGATGGCATTCCTGGAAATTAAGAGTTTAGTTTCACTCATCAACGGAACTCATGACATGGAGACCCTTACTGTTCTGCGTCTAACCAACAATTTAAAAGGCATACTACCCAGCGGACTTCCCACATCAAAGGACCATATGGATGTCATGGTAGACTACTACTGTACCAAGAATGTAAAAGGCATATTACCCAACCAAGAAAAGGGGCAGCAAAGATCTGAATGTCATAAGCACAGGTTATTAAATCAAATGAAAAATACACAGTTTGTTTGTTCTATCCAAAGACTAATTGCAGGATATGGTGTATCATTCTTACCTCATCTTCATTAAATCTTCCAGCATTACAGATCCTCGCAAAGAGCTCTCCTCCCGCCGCATACTCCATTACTATTGCTAGATGAGTGGGTGTTAGCAAGACCTGTAAGTGTTAAGTCCATTCATGTAAAAAGCAAATTATAAGCAGAATTTATAAGTCTGCTTGCGACTTAGCTACTATATTACTTTGCTTGACTATTATTATTGAACAAGGACAAAGATTGTAATCCCACTAATTGTAAATTGGCTATCATCAACAATGCCAAACACAATAATCTGCAAATCATCAAATTACAGTTACTATCCAGAAAAGTTGATTGCTTTCAATCCATAAGATGCCGAAGATTGCATTTCATTGCGAGCATCAGACTCCTTCAAAAAGAAATCATAACATCACATAGTGTAAGCATCTTGTTACTGTCATTACCTACCAGATCTTCTGTTCCAGTAATTAAATCCATTATCACTTTTGATCATATCATAATGTGAAACTATCTCCAGTCTTCAAGAAATTCAAAAAAAAACACAGAAGGTGATTCTATTATCCAATTCATTGCAAACAGCAAACCCTTTAGCCAACAACAATAACAACAACAACATATCCAGTGAAATCCCACAAGTGGGATATAGAGAGGCTAGAGTGTATACAGAGTGGTTGTTACCGAAGGACACTCGGCTCAAGTGCAGCAAATCAAAGTAGTTATGAAAATGAAGAATGATGGTGAAGAAAACATAGCAACTAATAAGGAACGGAGCAGTAACAACAACAAAATAGTGCGATAACCGAAACATAATAAATAACAGATGATGATAAATATCAAAAACAAGAAACTACAAGAATAAGGCTAATACTACTACAGACACCACCACACCTAAACCCAGGGAAAAGCAAGACAAGACTCCACATTGCAAACCCTTTAGCCATTAAAAAAAGAAAAAAATAGTGTGTGTGTGTGGGGGGGGGGGGGGGGGGAGGGGTGGTAAGAGAAGAGAGGATCTTAAAGAAATAAATAGAAAAAAAGAAAAATTAAAAAACAAGCAGGAGTTGAACAAACAACTTAAAAAGAGCTCCTAATAAGCCTTGATGATAGCAATAATCAGAATCCCCATAGGAATCAAAGCAGATTATAGAATAAAGAAAAAGGAAGATTCTTTCTAAACAGCAAGAAATATACCTCTTTAAATCTCACTATATTTGGATGTTTCAATGATCTGTGATTCATAATTTCCCTTTGCACATGTTCATCTATCTGCAACCTCAAAACATAAACAAACATTAAAGTACCCTAAGATGAAGTAAAGGCATCAAATTTAAGGGGGGTAAAAGGGTAAGAAACCTTTTGGCCTCTTTCAATAAACTTAACAGCAAAGAGTTCTTTGGTCTTCTTGTCACTAACAAGCTTTGCTACTCCAAAATTACCAGAACCCAACTCCTTCACTATCTCATAACGCTCCATCATCAAGTAAAAAAAAAAAAGAATGAAAAGGGGTTTCAGATTCTTCAAAATTCAAGAAAGAATCTAACTTTTTTTCTCCAGTACTGTTATTGACTTACAAAATTGACAATATTGAAAGGTAAGAGCAAAAGGGGGTTCAAAATATTCAGAGGTTTAGTTGAGGTAAGACTGGAAAAATTACTAACTGATAGTCTATTGGGTAGATATTCTTGGCAGGTAGTTGTTCAACTAGTGTCATCACCTATGTTAATTAGCTCACTGGGTAGGAAGAATTTTTTACTTTACTGCTGTTAAAGGAGAGTTTTGCAATGCAATTATGCAGATACTGAATACTGAATGAAAAACAAAAGAAAAGAGAGAGAGAAGAATGTCTGGACACGTCTGTAAGATTTTCAGAAAAGTTGACGCTAGTTGTGATTTTATTGGTGGATTAATTGATTGGAGTTCTTAATGTTGGTCCTGGTCCTTCTTTGATGAAACTGAAACTGAATTTTAGACCGTATGACCAAACAGATCCTTAATTACTGCTCCATCCGTTCTTTTTTAGTTGTCAATTTTGATGAGATGTATGGAAGGTTATATACGCAGATTAGATGGATTTTATACGTTTTTGCAAAATTAGTGCTGCAATGTTTTGTAAAGTAAATAATATCGCTAAAGTTAATCATAAGGGTCTTTAATATTGCTATTTATAAAATTTGGATCATTAATATTTAGGATAAATTAGTTAAAGAACTAAATATTCCTACTATATTTATTATTATTTCCATCAATTTATTTTAATTACTTAATATACCACATTTTATCAGAAACTCACTTTTTATATTTGATACATAACAAATGACTGCCACCACTGCTTCTGCTTCCTTCACCCTCTCAAAACTCCTCCTAAAACCCTCAATTCCAAACCCCTCGAAACTATTTCCAATTTGGAAAAAAAACGCTTTTTTTGTATTTGATATTAAAAAAAGAAGTTGGACTATCATTGATGATACCTTCTACGATGAATGCCATTGAACCGGGCATCCAAATCA
This sequence comes from Jaltomata sinuosa, assembly GCA_003996215.1. Classification (NCBI taxonomy): domain Eukaryota; kingdom Viridiplantae; phylum Streptophyta; class Magnoliopsida; order Solanales; family Solanaceae; genus Jaltomata; species Jaltomata sinuosa. The sequence goes on from QJPP01000953.1 coordinate 51,432, forward strand.
GCCATTAAATTCTTATTCTAGAGTGATCTCTAGTACTTTGCTCAAATTTAATACCAAAAATTCTAAATTTGATCGGAAAATCATATCTTCTTTCAGGAATTTTCCTCGGGTTCAACCCTCTGTAGCTTTTATTGGTAGGAAACTTTATGTTTAAGGAGGCTATGAACTGGGTGATCAGTCGCGCATTCGGAGTAATAACCGGGGTGAAATTTACGACCTCGACTGCAAGGGGTAGGGATCTTCATACTCCAACTGCAAGTATAGTCCAAGTCAGAGAGTTTTTCGACCAAATCTGTGTTTCTTCTTATATATTTTGCATCTTCTTCTTCTTCTTCTTTTAAGCATGTATTTATGTACAAATATATGTATCAAAAGTTTTAATGGGTCAACTTGATACTAGATATATGTATTTTAGCTTTACTATATGAAATTTATATTTGATACATCAAATTAATACTAAATTTAGTGTATCTCGGATATAATGTATGAAATTGGTACTGGATACATCCCAAATACATGTATCAAAAGTATCCGTGCATAAAAATTTATATTGGATACATCAAATTAATACTGAATTTATTGTATTTTTGGAGATAATGTATGAAATTGGTACTGGTTACATCAAATTAATATTAAATACATATAAACATATGCATGAAATTAATATTAGATACACATAAATAAATATATGAAATTTATACTAGATACATATAAACGTATACATGAAATTAGTAATTGATACATATTAAAATATACATGAAATTAATACTAGATACATAAAATGACACATTAGATGAAAATAATCAAATTACATAACCAAGACATACATGTTTCCGTCTTATATTAATAAAAATAATGAATTTATTATTTTTTAAAAATAATAAAATAAAATTAATTAAACACATATACATGCCTTAATTTTCGCCTTATATTAAGGGATTTGATTAATTAAAAATTTTATAATTAGTTATTCATGTATCTGAGATATATACCATCAACGTGAAATATGCATGTATCCAAAAGCATGAAAAGTGATAAAAAATGTAATTAGGTAAACTAGTGTCTTAAAGAGTAATGGGGTTCTAAAGATGTGTATTTTATGTAAAATGTCCTATATATTTATGACCTAATTGAGACATTCTAAACTTGGGTCAGCCCACCAAAGACAATGGAGGATAGGGATAACCATAAATATCGAAAAATTGAAAATCGGATCGGATCAAATTAGTTCGATTTTTTGGTTCGATTTGATTCTTTGATTCGGTGTTCGGTTTAAGGACCGAAATATTTCAATGCATTGAAGAATCAAACTTTTACCAAAAAGATTTTACAAAATTCATAATTACATTGGAGAAAATCATCCTAGATATCAATTTAAGATTCTTTATTACATCAAATACATCAGTTTTTTCCTAATTACTAAACTACCGTTTTAATTACAAGTCATACCAGATTTCATAGTTATTAAAAACTTGGAGAGATATAATAATGTGGCCTAAATTTATAGAACTCATTAATGAGTATGATTTTTCCTCTCTTCAATTATATTCAAATATCCTCCTTCTCTCTCTCCTTCTCTCTCTTCATAGTTCCTTCTTCCGTGATGTCTCTCCAAGAATTACGAATTATTTGTACAATATTTTTAATTTTCAATTCATGAATTTTGAATTTGCAATAATATTAGTGGTAGAATTATCGTATGAAAACTGATGTCAGATAAATATTATATGTTAATAACTTACTTTTAGTCTGTAAAAATTGTATACAATCTGCTATCCATGTATTATATTAACTAATTAAGTTGAAACCGATTTATATATAACAAAGTCATACTTTGAATAATTTTTAATTTTTTCGATCTCATGTATGAAATTGGTATATAAAATTCTACATACAAATGATGTACTCTTCTAACTGATTTTTAGTGTATAAAAATGGTACACAATATGATATTCATGAATTAATTTTTTTAATAAATTCCTTTGAAACTAATTTATATACTCATTTCATACATATTTTTTCTTTTTTAAGTGCTCAATGTATGAAATTGATATATAAAACTGGTATCGATAAAGTTTTCTTGTGTGTCACATTTGTATGAAATGTGTTTTATGATTATGATAATTAATGAGAAAAATGGTGCTCACTAAGCTTTTTATGTTACATACCCCTTTTAGTGCATGTAATGAATATTGAATGAAATTTGTCACATTTCATACTGAAAATAGACGAACTAATAATTGTTTGATATCAAATAACTTTTCATTGCAATAAAAAAAAGTAATCAGTATTTTAATGACTTTGATCGAAAAAGAAAAACTAGATTTTAATTTTTTGGGGAGAGAGAAACAAGGAAAAAAATGATGATGCCATAACGAATGAGTCTTGTCAAAATTCGTTTGGACAATGCGTGAAAAACTCATTGAAGTATATTCAGATTTTGAGAAGAAAATAATCGATGGGATACTTTTGGTTATTGTTGAAAAGGTTGTTTCAGAACTAGAAAAGAGTGGTTTCGATCATATAGTGGAATTCCCAGGTAATTCTAATTGAGAGAATTTTAGTCAAGATTTGTAGAAGACAATGAGAAAAGTGAACAATGTAATGTTGGAAGATATGAAATTGATGATGATAATGATGGATGAACATGGGAGAAAGAAATAAGGGAAAGATCTGAAGGATAATCATGAATGAAAAGTAATAGAAGTGAATTGAGAGATGAGTTGGAGTAAAAGATACATTACCTATTTTATTTTGCCTCATTTATTATTTTATTTTGTTGTGACAGAAATCTATTTGGTATATATTGAAAAGTAAAAAGTATTGGTATAACTTGTAATACTCAATCTAATCTAGTATATATATATTTTTGTGTTTTTTCCCCTTACATTTAATTTATTTTTTGGCCCAAAAATTTCACGACCCAAGTCCATATGACATTTTTATTCGGGCTTCTTATGTAAATATACCGTCGCCATAAACAAATTTCAATAAAAATGGCTGCATGTATATTAATGCAGCGATCGTGTATATATGATGTATAACTATGTATTAGAGATGTATATACGTCTATATACAATACTTATACATTGCATCAATTGATTCAAAGCAAAAAAAAAGAAAAAAAAGATTCACTCAATAACTGATTAAGAAGATACAAGATGCATGTAGTGATCAAAAAGAGAAAAGCAACCCCGTCTGCATTTGGCCGGAAATTAGTACGGTTGAATGGCCAATTTTCATAATAAAAATGGCTGAATGGCCATTTTGAGTATTATTTTTTGGGTAAAAAGTGGCTGAATGGTCATTTTGAGTATTATTTTTTGGTTAAGAAATTTAATCCAATAGACGTTTTGTCTAATTTTCCATTTTATTCCAGCAGCCTGCCAACCCTATTAGTTTTAGTTGCCTTAATTCTAATTCCTATTTTCTATTTTCTATTCTCAATACCAATGGTACAAAGCAGCAGTTGTGCAGCTGCACTGTGATTGGTCATTTGCTTGTGCCTTGTAATGGCTTTCATGATGTGTTTTGGAAATTTTTACCACATTTAAATGTTTGAAGTTAGTGTTTGATACTTTGATTTGATTCTCATTTTATTTCACTTATTTGTATCGAAAAAATATTTTAAAAATACTGATGTAACCAAAGGCATTCAATGTACATTTTTTCATAATCAGAAATCAAAGAACTGAACGTTCACCTCTAATAAAAAATGCCCATAATCATGCACAGATAGAATTAGGATATGAACATGTACTAATACAGATATAATCATTTTGTACAATGATAATAACATGATCAAATCCTGAGTTGACAAAGGGTGGGGCGGGTGCAAAGCAGGGAAGGTTTCATTCACCTTATACGAGATGAGACAGATTTGATCTTATGCAGCTGAGACAAATTGATAAGATATTCTTTGAAATTCTAGTTCGATGAGGGACAAATTGTGGGAGTCTTGCTTAAAATTTTGAATCGAAAATGTCCTCAAAATTTTATTTTCATAAATTGGATTGCCAAAAGTTAAATCAATAAAGTTTTAACCAGATATCTAAAATCCAAATAGGTGACATTAAACATATGACTATCCTCAATTTGATTCGTTTTCCTATTTAGTGGAACCCAAAAGCGATATGCCCATTCTTTCCTAGGCAACTTGCCCAAAGAAAAAAGATACGAAGTTCTATTTGTTGACCACACTTTGGGGTCGTTTGGTACAATGTATTAAGTCAAATAATACATGTATAAGGGTGGTATTATTTAATACATTATTTGATAGGATTTTTATGGCTATGTATAACTAATATATGTATTAGTTATACACCCTATTTGATATTATAGAGTGTATAATTAATACATCATATTTCATGATATTAGTAATACATAGGTTCTAATACATGGGATAAATATGAATAAAGATAAAAATATCCTCAAGTTCTCTTTAAACTTTTTAATATCTTTCTAAGCTTTTATTTATTTTCTTGGTTTTCATGCTTTATATTCATACTAGTATCATATTCGCACGATGCACGAAAAATATTATCTTTGAAAAAAAAATTATATTTGAGGACACTGAATAAAATTTCAAGTATAATCATGCCACAAAATTTTCTCTTAGGTCTAAATAATTACCGGCAATAGAATTTTCTATTGCTAAAAATATCTTCTTAATGTATGGTAAGAAGAAATGTATTTCATCATTTTACTAACATGTAGCTAAGTTTCATTCGAGTAAGTCTAAAACAATACAAGGTATTATGACTCCAAATTTGTTTCATATATATATACGCGCTCATTTTCTTTAGCCCACTTGATCATCATTTATTATCAAAATTTTCAAACTTTAGAAAAGAAACTTAACCATTCAACCTATTTTAAATCACCGTAGAATGTTAAGATTAGAAAATTATCACTATAAAAAATTAATCACGACTCAAAAAAGATTAATTTTCATTTGAAAACGTCAATAAAAATCGGGAGCTCAATAATAAAAATTTATAAATAACTTATTAATTTTCAATTTATCAATATGAAAATTTTCTCCAAATAATTTAAGTGAGAGTATAAAAATGATTATTTTTCATTTTTAAGAATGAATAATAAAGCTTTGTAAAGAAAGTACACAAAGCTATAAAATATGAAGGGTATTTTTGTAAGCAAATAATATCTTTTTAGAAATATAGTAATGCAAGTTATTTTTAATACATCAAACCAAACACGGGATAAGAAATCACTTCAGCATAACTAATCCTAGCACTACTAATCCCAACATTGTTAATCTCAGCATTACTAATACACTCTATTCAGTACTATTCTTATACACTCTGCCAAACGATGCCTTTATATATAACTTTATACTTTTCTTTTTTAAGGGTCGGGAGTGCATTATCAATCTCGTAAAAGAGTTAAAGTTATTAAATTTCATTTAAATATTTAATTATGTTTGTTTCGATTAAATTTTTTGAATATATAATAAAGTATTTATGTTAAATACTTTTCACTCAAAAAATTTGAAAAAACTTATGCGTAAATTCTCAAATGCCTATTATATAAATAAGCTAACCATTTAAAATATGTCACTCTATTTGATTATCCACTTTAGCATCAATATATAAGTCTTTTAACCCTCAGACTTGAATGGTACTCCTATATATATTGAATGATTCTACGTACTAACCTAACCTTTTAGATTAAAAATAATAATTTAATGCATTAAATATCTCAAAATTTGAAAAAGGATCACTATACAATTTACTCCAATACAAATATTAGTGATGGAGTTCAACAAAAATGTAGGAACCGCGTGGAGTGGACCACGGTCACAAAACAAACTTGCACCGTCCATGCCCACTTCGTTCGCCTAGAATGGCGGGGACCGAATAAACAGATACATGCGTTGTACGTGAGTTCCTACGTGGCAATATAACATTTTATGTGGCAGCGTATACACGTAGGACGAGCATGTCTACTTGTTCAACTATATATAAGTTTAAGTGTCTATTTGTGCACATTCAAAGTTGGAGGGCATAGATGCAAGGCGACGCCAAATCAAAGGGAATGTTTATGTATTAAGACTATCACTTAACCAATAGGCATAGTATAAAAAGTGTTCTGCAACTAAGCATCAACTCAAATCTATGTTCTCGTCTATTTATGCTTACTCAAAATTTGAAGAAATAAATGCCAGCTAAACTTAATATAAGCACTCGTAATTACAAAATTATTGATAATCATTGAGGGTGAGACCGATGCATGCAAGATCTTCACCACTTAGAAACAAAAGTTTTGTTCCATGCCCTCAATATTCGAATAAATTAGAATTTCGTCGGAAACTTCACCAATACTGTTCTAGAAAGTTACTATCTACTTTTTTTTTTCTTTTTAATCATTCAAACTTTAGAATCAGATTTCTAGTATAACTTTTGGAACGTAACAAACGAATGGGAATTTCGAGTTGCAAGGACTTGATTGGAGTACCCACTTACAATGCAGGTGTTTCATGTTTGGCCTCAGATTTCAAATATTTTTTATTTTATTATAAATTTATGAAATTGAAATTGACGATCGAGTTATATTTGATTATATTTTTACAAAAGAATATTTGGAATTTTATTGGTGCTTGAATGTCCTTAAATACAGATAAAAAATGAAAAGTGAGTTGAAAAATATGTTATAAGTTGTTTTCTAAATCTGAAATACAACTTCAAATTGGATTTGTAATTTTTATTATCAAACACTAATTTTCAAATAAAGTGAAAATTTATTTAGAAAACAATTTCGATAGACAAACGGGTAGTGTAGTTCAAAGCAACACACACAAAAAAAGGGTAGTTAAAAGCAACACACAATTTTTTTTTACTCTCTCTGTTTTAATTTGTTTAACCTACTTTTCTTTTTAGTTCGTTTAAAAAATAAGGACTCTTTTTCCCTTTTTACAACTTTTTAACTTCAACTATCCATATGACATGTTTAAGATCACAAAATTAAAGGATATTTTGGAACATTTAAGATAATTTTAATTGAAGATCATAAAATTCAAAAGTCTTTTTTATTTTCTTAAACTTCGTATCAGATTAGAATATGACAAACAAATTAAAACAATAGTTAAAAGCAACAAAAGCAAAATGTCGCAAACGGTGGTAAAACCGATGGGCCGGACGTGATAATCAATGTAAGCCCAATTTGGGCCCAAAGTACAACTGACCGAAGCCCAGTTAGCCCCACTTTCGATTACCCCTTTAAATCCAGCTCAAATCCCAGCTGTCAATCACTTTACCTAATCAACGGTCTAGATTCACTCTTAAAATAAAAGAAAAAACAAAATCCTAAAATCTCTCCACTCCTCTCAATTCAAAAAAAGCCCCTCTTTCTCTCAATTTTAAATTCCATTCACAAAATCGAAAAACTCCCCTCAATTCATTCAGATCTCAAAAAGTAAAAAATAATTATATTTCCGAGCACACAGAGAGAAAAAGGAAAATCTAAACATGGCGGTGGCACCGACGGCGCGTGAAGAGAACGTATACATGGCAAAGCTGGCGGAGCAAGCCGAGAGGTATGAAGAGATGGTGGAATTCATGGAGAAAGTGTCCAACTCCCTCGGGTCTGAAGAACTAACCGTGGAGGAGAGAAACCTTCTCTCCGTCGCGTATAAGAACGTGATCGGAGCGCGTAGGGCATCGTGGCGTATCATTTCATCGATCGAGCAAAAGGAAGAGTCTAGAGGAAATGAGGAACACGTTAACTCTATCCGCGAGTACAGATCTAAGATTGAGAACGAGCTATCAAAGATCTGTGATGGCATTCTCAAGTTGCTTGATTCTAAGCTTATTCCATCTGCAACATCTGGTGATTCTAAGGTTTTTTACCTGAAAATGAAAGGAGATTACCACCGCTATTTGGCTGAGTTCAAGACCGGTGCTGAACGTAAGGAGGCTGCTGAGAGTACTCTCACTGCCTACAAAGCTGCTCAGGTTTGTCTTTTAATTTGCTTTCTTCAGAATATGTTTGATCTGTTTATACATTTGATTAGATTTTATGGATCTGCTTGCTGCAGATTTGAGCCTCCTGATTTGTATATGTCTCAGCAGATCTATTCGCATAATAATATTAGTTTTCAGTAAATCTTCTATTTATGGCTTCTGGCATAATACTCCCTCCCTGCCAATTTATGTGTCACACTTGCAATTTCGACAATTTCGAGAGTATGGTCAAGTTTTTCCTTGATCGGAATTTTTTTATATGTTTTTTTGAAATGTTTTAAGTTGTTAATTATTGTAATTTATAGTACGTTCTCTACGTAGCTTCCAAATATATAAATTATATTTCAAAAAAACTTTAAGCTTCTAGATCAGAATTCACACCGTCAAAATTTAAAACTTTGAATCTTGAAATTCAAACTGTGCCACTGGGATAGAGGGAGTATTACTTTTTTTCTGCAAGACAAATTCTTTTTAGGCTCATTTTATAATATAATTGGGAGTTAATTAGCGAGGGAGCAACATAATATTATGAAATGCTCCTCGTAGTGAGTAATTGACCTTTTGCTGATTCACAATTGAAGGGTACTTGTGCGGATATAGATAACCTTCCAGCTCTTAATGTATTTTTTTGCTTGTGTATACGTTAATTGATGTTGTTTAGGGTATGTGGTTATGGATTCTCTCCTCATGTAGACTGGTTTATTAGTTTAAATATGTTTCAGGCACAGAAAAATGCTGATTTTGTTCCTGTTTGTGGTAGATATAGATAACCTTCCCGCTCTTAAATGTGGGCATTATGTTATTTAAATAGCCATGATATCTTGGTTATGGTATGAACAATCTTGTTTTGTTAATGTTCAGTTTTCCTCGTTTTCTACAATGCTTGTAGGATATTGCATCTGCTGAACTTGCCCCAACACATCCCATCCGACTTGGACTGGCTCTTAACTTCTCTGTGTTTTATTATGAGATCTTGAACTCTCCCGACCGTGCTTGCAATCTTGCCAAACAGGTAAGACCATCTCCGTATATATCAGATGTTTGTCGAGACCTTTTGTTTCTTCAGCATGTATACATCTTGTTTTTGCATCTTAGCTGCGAAAAAAGTGTCTTCCTTTTGATATGATGTTCTTCCTATGAAACAGGCCTTTGATGAAGCAATTGCTGAGTTGGATACTTTGGGAGAGGAGTCTTACAAGGATAGCACTTTGATCATGCAACTTCTTCGTGACAATCTCACTCTTTGGACCTCCGATATGCAGGTAATAATCCTGCCATTACTACAAACAGCTTTTATCATGTTTGTTTTCTTGTCTATTTACAATAGCTATAATTAGTAGGATTCATAGCTTTCACTTGACAAAGGGTGTTTGCAGTATTAATGACATTCATGATCTTACTTTTGGTACAGGATGACGGGGCTGATGAAATCAAGGAAGATCCCAAACCTGAAGAAAATAATTGAGGGAAATTGGAACCCTCTAATTTGCTTTTCACTTCTCCCCAGTTGTTTTTATTGGGAGAAGCTGATTATCATAATTTACTTGCTAGTATTATGGTTTTCCATTAAGAGGTTCTCTCCTCTTCTCATTGGCAACAAACAACTACTTTAATATTGATGTTTTAAAAGTTCCATCTTTAATTTAATGTGGTTCTGGAGGTTAAGAGGTTGTCTTCTTTTCTTTTAATGTGGTTCCATCTTGATGTTTTCCATTAAGAGGTTCTCTTATTGGCAACTAAAGCGTTTGAATTGTTATTGTATACTTGACATATCAAATACATCAGAAGTGAAACGCAACAATCTGTTTTTGTTAATAATAATAAAACTTTATTTTTGTTCAGAAAGTAGTGTACAAAGTATTGTGTAGTGAAATAAATCTTCATTGGAGCTTCTCAGAGTCATTCAACTAATATATTAATGCATACAATAAAATCATTATCAAGAAAATTCTCAAGAGTCAGTGGGTGAGTTGTGGTTAGGTGTGAAATGCCACTCACATCTATCTTCATTAATGTCACAGTTGAGCTGTGTTATCTTAGCAACTAGGCACATCTGCAAATAGTCCAAGCAAATTTCAACTATATAATGCTAGGGGATTGTCATCATCGTTGAGTTTTCGAGTTCCAAAGGGGTGAATACTAAAAGTTCATAGGTAGCAAATGCCCTTAAACTATTGTGGAAGTGCATTGGACCACATTAGAATAGGCTTCATCCAAGTTGAGTAGTAAACGACCAAATAGAAGCTGTTCTTTTTTCTAGACACATGACTATTGTTGAATTGTGTATGTCCTAATCTTGATAGAGCTGAATGTGTCGGGTAGTCAACATCTTACCCTTATCTATATTCTGGGTAGAATGAGAATTTTCTGACTAAGACTTTGCTTAAAAACAAAAAAGATTAATGAAGAATGTGTTATATTAATACTACCATTATGGTGTGTTATATTAAGGATGTTCAACGTTTAGTATATAGGTATAAAAAGTAACATTTGACCTATATATATGCATAGTAAAGAATGTTCAAGGTTTAGTTCTCACCCTTCTAGCTAGGTATGATGTAAGCCTGTATGACAAAAAGTAGATGATCTTCTTTGTAAGCTCCAATTAGCAAGATTATCAGTTGTACAGTTGGCCCTTCCTAAAGCGATGTGAAAAACATAGTTGCCTTCTTGTACCAGCTCAAAAGTATCTTCCACTGATGGATGTATTCAACAGTAAGATAGACAAGTAGAGGATATCTACACAAAATGGCACTTGGTCCATAATGGTTCTCTTCCCTCCTCCCCTCCTTTTTTGGCCAAAAAAGCAACAACCAATTTTGATTGTTTGAGTTGTGTTGATGGAGTTTTGGTAGAGGTGGAAATTTAATTTGTTGGTGCAATTTTTCATTGTTTGAGCTCCATTTGAGATTATTTGAGGCTTGAGGTGGTTAAGTTTGGGGGATAGAGACGTTGTCATTGGAGGTTCTAGGTGTTGGAAAAGACTATGTTTTTGCCGGCGGCACAATGACCCACTTCTTTAGAGCTTAGGGACAAATGTAGATCATTTCACGTAGTTCAAAATGCATATTCACTATAACATTTTAGGCCTTTAACCACACATAAAAAGTATGACATAAACTATCAGATTTGATCAAAGGCAACACTTTTAAGGAATGGCCAAAACAAGCGTAACCTTAGCTCTAAGGCAACGCTTTTCACGAGGCAAAGGCTACAATATACAAAAAGCGTGGCCTTTGTTAACTTATATTGCTCAACTTACTCTGTAACATTTCCTTTCTATGCGCTCTCAACTAAATTTTGTCAATGTGTCTCTTATTCATATGGATACAAAACCAACAACCTAAAAATCTTTTTTTTCTAGAAGTGCATTCAGTTATTTTCCATATATACTTGTGCCTCAACTTTAATTAATTTATCAACACATTATGAAAAGATTTTCTTTTCCATAATTAAAAAAAGAACATATAAATTACCCAAGCTACCCAACATCACCTAGCAAAAGGCCTTGAATTTAAGCACCTCAGAATAGGTTATCACTGTAGTAATGTGCATTGACAATGAAACTGCTTATATGGCAGCAAAGACTGCATTTTTAATTGTAGCAAACAGTGAGCAAAGTCCTAATCCATATTTTAACAAAGAATTGTGGTAGTCCAAAAATAAGAATGACAATAAGCTTGAGTAAAAAGCTTCAAAATGTTGCCAACTCTCAAGGAAGAAACAACCATATTAAAAATGAGTTGATGTCTGCTCTACACTTTTCAACCAAAATTGTCACATGGTGAGATCATGCAATGTCTCATTCATTGCCTTAATCCCAAAAAAGAAAGAAGCCGTGGATCTCAAGGATTACAGATCACCAATCGGCCTGATTGGCAATGGTAGTGTATACAAGATTGCTTCTAAACTTCTGGCATAAAGACTCAAAAGGGTGATAGGTGGTTTGATCGCAGGGCATCAAAATGCATTCATCAAGGGTAGACAAATAATAAATGCATCACTTATTGCAAATGAGGTGTTACTGCCAACTGAAGAGTGGTAAGCCCGGAATTTCATGCAAATTGAATGTGGAGAAAGCTTTTGACCAATTAAACTGGTCTTATCAACTATTAGTCCTAAAAAATGGGCTTTGGTGATAGGTGGCTAAGATGGATCAAGTTCTGCATTACTACAGTCAAAGTACTTGGTGTTGGTCAATAGGGGCCAGTGGGTTTTTTCTCTCCACAGAAAGGTTTGAGACACTTTTTTTTTTCATTCTTGTCATGGAGGGCCTTAGGCCAGATTCCAGGGAAGAAGCTAAACGGTTGCAGTGGCGTCCAAATATGCCAGATTCCAGGGAAATCTCCCTCTCTCTGTTTCCCACCTTCTATATGCAGATGACACCCTCATCTTTTGCAGGGCAGAAACATCACAAGTACTTTATCTCAATTTTACTCTCCAAATATTTGAAGCTCTCTCAGGTTTACATATCAATATGTTGAATACATCCATCATAGGAAGATACTATAATAAAACCTATTATTGCCCCTCCCCCCAAATTTGGGTGCCTAAGGCTGGCGCCTTATTTTATAAAGCATAGAGCCGGCCCTGAAAGACACTATATGCCTAAACAGTCCGGAGGGCTAGGTATAAGAGACCTTGTTATCCATAATAAATGCATGCTTATGAAATGGCTTTGGAGAAATGTTTGAGATAATAGGTCGTAGTCCCTATGATAGTGCAATTGAAAATCTAGGACAAATATTTGAGAAATTATGTACTATTATTATTTCCTAGGAAAAAATCTACTAACACAATTGTTCTTGTACTATTTTCCTTTCGAGAACTTGGAGAATGGTGCCTCCGGTCAAGATACTTTATTTGACTAAAGAATAAAAGGACTAACTATCAAAAACTATGCTAGAGTGGTAAGTATTTTCTTATTCGTAATTAGAGATTTCAAATTGAGTTTGGAGTATGAAATCATCTTTGATAAGGAGCGTTTTATCTCACGATAAGACTTCTCTACACAAATATGAATTAATCAGACCTAAAAATAAATATCGAACACTAAGGGTCTGTTTGGAAAGCCATCTGGTAATTGGAATTGGTGTAATTACTAGGGTAATAATTATCAGCCTAATAATTACACAACCAAATAATTACAACGACCTGTTTGGTTGCCACAATGTAATTACAGTGTAATTACAAGTGTACTGTTTGGTTGCACAAGTGTAATCACATGGTTATATTAAAATTTTAAAATAAAAGCTAATTATCAAAAACTAAAAATTTATACTAAATAAATAAGGGTCTTTATAAATGATATTAAATTAAATATTTAATATATATATATATATATATATATATATTGTCTTTTAAAATATATTAATTAATAAATATATATTCTTAACTAATATTAGCAGAAAGCGTTTGCCACTGTTCCGACTTTAATAAAAATTCTTGGATCAGTATTTGCAAGCAACCTTTGGCTCTTGGTCGTCCGAAAGGTACTTTCTTTTTATTCAGTCTTAATTTTTAGTATCTTCTCCTAGACCGGACGATGTCCGGCTAAACGATTTCCATGTCTATATCTATTGCCTAACTTCTCTCCTATATGCACCATGAACGGATCTAAGCTTTATTAAAATGGAAAGGAATTTTAATATGGTTTCTTGACTTGGTTCTGAGATGGTGGTACAGTCGGATCTAGAACTACTCTTATTGTCTCTATCTGGAAAGCCTGTAGCAAGCCATGACCTCCTTAGCCCGTGATATGTGTTGAAAAGGGCGCCTCTTGGTCCGGTTAGAACCGCTACTGGGTTAGAACCATTGGACAAGAGATTAATAAGAGTACTTCCAGTGATCCTGACAGACCCTTTGCTCAGGTAAAAGAGTTAGTCTCCTCTATGCAGTCTGAGAAATCGTATAAGAATTCCCGAATATTTCAATTCTTATGTCAAATTTCAATATGACGTATCTAAATATGATTCAAAAGAAAAGAAAAACGTAAGTATATAACCTTATTCAACAATGAATTCTACTTTAATTTAAAAATTAGAATACTAACTAAATTATGCTAAATGAAAAAAATAAACATAAAATAGATAATACGAACAATTACATGAAATCACAAGAAGTAAATATTTGAAAATGAGAAGAAAATAAAATATAAATAATATAAATTAAAAAATATATTTTTTAAAATTATTAAAATAAATAAAAAAAAGTATTTAAAATAATAGAAATAAAAAATAAATTAAAACGAAAAAATAAAAATAGAAATAAAAGGGCAAAATTAAAAAGTAATCAGCTTGTAATTACACCATGTAATTATCAGCAATTCACAGCTTCCCCCTGTAAATTGGAGAATGTAATTACCCCCTGCCAATTACACCAGATTATCTGCTGACCAAGTAATTACCTGGTCAACTAAATATGTCAGACTGTGTAATTACACCTAATTACACCAAATCCAATTACCAGAGTGACTTTCCAAACATGCCCTAAAAAAAACCAAAATAAATGAATAAATAAAAGGACGGAAGGACCCAATAAAGGGATAAAAAGGGGGAAATGGTGAGGACAAGGACAACAAAAGTAGTCTAAGCTAATGATGATTGGTATTGGTACGGTATCTTCCACTCGCATTCTTCCATCTTTAGCACATGTAGATTCCCGTTGGCATACATTGTTTGCATCATGACGTCCCGTACTGAGGGTCGTTTAGTAGCTGGTTTGAAAATAAATTATGCATCTATTTTGAATTTTGTATTAAATTTTGTCTTCGTAGATTTCAATCGAATATATCATAAATTGTCTTAAACATTTATACTTTTTTTTGTGGTCTTGTTTGGAATATTTCCGATTCATAATTATATTTTAACACCCTTCGAAAATATAACTCAATTTTTATGAAAAGTCATACAATATCAAATAAACTGGGATGGAGGGAGTATCAAGTAAACGATGCAGGGCAAGATAAAAACAAATGATAAATAATTAAGTAAAACAATCTAAGTTTTCAATTAAACAATTTGAAATATGTTATTCTATTAAATCCACATTGCAATGCAGTAAAATTGTCCCAAGTAGCACGACAGAAATGTTATATTTCATTTCATCAATGTCTGACCAGTGCCCAAATTAGACAATGAATTGGCAGTAACTGAATCTGGCAGGAATTCAGTGAACTCATCTAGCAAATCTGGATGGTCATTGAGAAGTAGGGAAACCTACACATATAAGAAAATAATAGTAACAAACAAAAATATGAAAGTCGTATATAGTATCTACATATCCAAATTATAAATATTTTATCACCTCATGGTACACCTCTTTGACGTCCTTGCCCTCATTTCTATACTTGCGCATAATATCTAGGAAGGATTTGTACTCATGGTTATTTTTGAAACGTTTCTGCAAGAAGTTATTATCAAGCCAGTAAGTTAGGACTAAAGTATTTTATTTTTTTAAAAAAAAGGCAAATATAAGGTAACAAAATTGTAACCTTTATGTTCCTCATGAAATTGAGAGCTTGATCAATGTCAACTATTTTCCTGGTAGGAGCCCCGTCTTCATCGTTGAGGCTTATTTCATAGCGCTTGGGCAAGAAATGTTTTAACCCAAGGAGCAAACTAGGATGCCCTTTAAACAATTCTACCACTCTTTTTATGACCCCATGTACACAATAAATTCTGTGGAAAATATCAAGATCTTAGTCCCACACAAATTAAATCACCAAATCAGAATAGAAATTAATGACACTAGCTAGGCAAATTGTAGTAGCAAACCTTTCAGTCTTAAAGTCTTTCATAATATCTTTGAACATGACATACTTCTCCCTTTGGTCTGAAAACGTGTCCTCAACTTCTTTCAAATAACACAATGCATCAGATACATCACCAATTTGTGATTCACCACACCTAGTTCATCCGAGACAAAGAAAAAAATAAATACATTAGAATCATCATAACCCATAAGTAGCCACTCAAATACATTGGTGTGGTCTAATAATGAATATAGCGGGTGAAATTATGGGAAATCGGAGTTCAAATTCTAATAAAGACAAGTGATATCTCACATATGATTAAATTTTGGTGGACAGAGTTACTAAAAATATAGTGGTTGGAGATAGCAATTAAAGTGGAATCGTTGAGATGAGCACAAGCTTGTAAGGTTTGATATTAAATTTGTGATCAATAAATATTATTTAGGCATTCGATCTACTGTTTTTTCCAGCTGAGTTCAAACTTTTGAAACTTGTATTCCTACTCTCAAACACATATTAGGTAGTTATGTTCATCACATAAAATAAATTATCTTATTTATGTTTGAGATTCTAAGGTTTATGGAAGCCAATTTGTATAATTAAAGAAGGTGACATATTTTAAATGATTAACGAGTGTATGTAATTAACACTTGAAAACACACACAATTTTTTTTCAAAAATTTAATTTGAAAATGTCCAATAAAAACACATTATCATGTATTTTTATGCTCAATTAAAATAAATTGTGATTTAAGTATGTAAATAAGTTAAGTCAACTTATAATGTTCATAAAATGCAAGTAGTAGTTAAGTTACATTCTCATCCACTTTAAAATCAATGCTTAGTTTAGGCAAAAAGCAAAAAAATTGGATAGTCATGATTGTATAAGGCCAAAATAGCGAGGACACATGGACAAAACAAGAGCACGACACATGAAATGACTTTATTGTTAGTTGGACACGATCCAATGATAGGTCAAATAATCAGATCGGACCACACACCGAGTATAGATCGTGCAAGTTGATACACCGCATTGGGAGGACACTTAAGCCCGGAGGAAAGTCAACTAGCTTGCCTAGCTGTTGGCAATCGTTATATATTTGACACTGAAATAACGTTGGACGTTACTTCTTTTTCATTTATGTTATTTAATTAGATATTTAAAGATGATTTAATGAGTAGAATTCAGTCGTTCGAGAGCTTGTCCCATATATAAGATTATGTAATCACCATTAAAAAACACAATTTGATTGTCTGAATAATAATTCTCTTTTCATTATTATTTATCAGCTTTGCATTACTCACAGGTATAGCACCCTTGGCTTCTGTTTTGGTCAACTATCTTCAGGCTGCGAGTGATCAATACCGATCGCCCAACTCTTTATAGCTCAGATCATGTCGGTTCTTGTGCTCGTTATAATTTACACTATTTTTTATTTTTCAGCATTATACTTTATTTTGTACGTTCGAGTTAATCAGAATCTCTTATCCATTAAACCACACTAACAAAAAATCAATTGTACCTTTTCTAGGGTAAACAATGACCACGACCAATTTTAAAGGTTAGAAAATCAGAAACCTGCCTTAGGCCCTTAAATTTGAGAGGCCTCACACTTTTAGCAAAAATAGAACTATTATACTTTTTTTTAAAAAAAAATTGTACTGCCCCCTTTTAAGTTATTTTTTTTACTTGATTAAATGGGATCAAGTGATAACTAGCAAGAAAAAAGGGGGATTGGGGACAAGAAATTTGAAGCTGCAGATTCTCAATTTGCTAATGAAATGGCTCCGGAGGTTTTCAGCTCAACAAAAATTACTTTTGAAGAATACCATAAAGACTAGACATGAGATGAAGAATAGATGGAACACTAAGGTAGCAACACAGCTTTATGGCACTTGTATGTGAATATCAATAAAAAATTTATGGCCTAAACTTATTAATGATTGCATAATCAAAGTAGGAAATGGAAAAAAACCTTGTTTAGGGAGGAATGTTGGGTGGGACAAAGGACAGTCGAAGATAGTTTTCCTAATTTATTCACTTTATGTTTGCAGTAAATAGACACTGTCAAAGAGATAAGAGATGATCAGGGTTGAAACTTCAGATTCAAGAGACCTTGAAATGACTGAAGGTGTGAAAGAGTTGGTTTGGTTTTTTATGGGGTCCAATCCATGTGGAAGAAAATTCCATGTGCCAATTTACTTGGCTAGGAAGTAAATTTGGAGAGCAAGGAAAAATTTGTGGAGGACAAATTTTGTATTTATTTTTCCTTTTCTTATTTTGTGCTTGGAGCCCAAGTTTGGTCATCTATAAAAGGATGACCATTCTTCATTGTAAAATCATCCAAAAAATCATAGAAAAATACATTGTAAGAGTTGAGAGAACAATTCTCTCAGGTGTAATTGGGATATCTCCCTTTCTTTGTTAATATAAAGGCAATTATTCTCTGGTGGATGTAGGATCATTCTGATTCGAACTACGTTAAATCTTGTGTTCTTCCTTGTTCTTTCTTTTATGTTTCCACTAACAATTGGTATCAGAGCCAAGGTTCTGTCTGAGTATGCTATGTGGTTGCAGCACAGTCTGAACTTTCACATCAGAAAAGAATTACTTTGGTTTTCTGTATTTCCAAATACTATCTGTAGTAAAAGAGGAAGAACAAGTAACGATGAGTTCCATGAAGTTTGAAATTGATAGATTTAGTGGGCGCAACAATTTCAATATCTGAAAGATCCAGATGATGGCATTACTGCGGAGGGAAGGTTCAATCTATGTTATTGACGAAAAGTACCCTGATGGCACATCGAATTCCGACAAGGAGAAGATTGACGGGGATGCATTAAGTGTAATCCAACTGTCTCTTGCTCCTAACGTGCTCTGTGAAGTGAGTACAAGTACCAAAGAGACGGCCAAACAGTTATGGGATAAGATGTAAGGGCTTTACCAAAAACCGATCGATGACAACAAGGATGTTGTTACAACGACATCTTCACACATTTAAGATGGAGTCAGGTACTTTGTTGCAAGACTATCTAGATGCCTTCAATAAACTTGTCATGGACTTCGAGACTACCGGAATTAAAAAGAACAAAGAGACGCTTGCATGTGCTTTGCTATTTTCATTGACTTCAAAATATCGTGATATTGAGAATTCAATGATGTATAGCAAAGAGCCTATCACTCTTGAGTAAGTGCGGCAAGCACTTAGCTCTTGTGATGTGCGGATGTATTTTGAAGGAGACAAAGATGATGAGGCCAGTGGGCTCTTTGTGAGAGGTCGTACTAGCCAATATGGAAGGAGAAAATCAAAGCACAGATCGAAGTCTCGTGTGAACAAGAAGAATGCAGAGTGTTGGGGCTGCTATAAGAAAGGGCACTTTGAACGAGATTGCCCAATGTCAAAGTCCAAAGAAAAGGCAAGTGCATCCATTGTTGAACAATTGCATAATTCTGATAATGAATATGTACGTATAACATCATGCAATAGTGGAGTCTATGGCAACAAATGGGTGTTAGATTCTGGTTGTACTCTGTATATGACATCTCAAAGAGATTGGTTCAGCAATTGTGAGAAAAGTGGAGGAACCGTAGTAATGGGAAATAATGCAACTTGTAAAATAGTTGGTATTGGCTCAGTTCGGGTTTGCTGCCATGATGGAATCGTGAGGACTTTTACAGAAGTCCGTCATATTCCTGATCTGAAGAAGAATTTGATCTCCCTTGGTACTCTGGATAAACAAGGCTATAAGTACATGAGCAAAGGAGGAACTATGAAAGTGACTAAATGTGCTTTAGTCATGTTGAAGGCCAAGTTGGAGGATGGACTTTACACACTAATAGAAAGCACCATTGTTGTATCTGTTAATACATCTACAGTGCAACTATCCAATAATGATAAAGCAAGATTGTGGCACATGAAACTGGGTCATATGAGCGCACGAGGACTGGAGATGCTGAGCAACCGTAACCTTTTGAATGGTGAGAAGATCAACACACTTGAATTTTGTGAGCACTGCGTTCAAGAAAAGTAAAAGAAGGTCAACTTCAGCACTGACAAGCACAAGACGGGAGAGGTGCTAGACTACATCCATTCAGATTTATGGGGTCCCTCTAAACTTCCATCGAAGGGTATAAAGAGGTATCTTCTCACATTCATTGATGATTTTTCACGAAAGGTTTGGATGCATTTCTTGAAGGCAAAAAGTGATGCTTTTGAAGCATTTAAAGAGTGGAAGCTATTGGTTGAGAATCAAATAGAGCGGAAAATCAAGTATCTTCGCACAGATAATGGCTTGGAGTTTTGCAGTGAAAAGTTTAATAATTTCTGCAAGGTTCATGGGATCGCAAGACATAAGACGGTCAGGCACACCCTACAGCAGAATGGAGTTGCCCATAGGATGAATAGAACTCTTCTTGAAAAGGCTCGTTGTATGATCCTACAAGCCAAAATGTCCAAAGTCTTTTGGGCTGAAGCAGTTCACGCTGCTTCTCATATTGTCAATCGATCTCCAGCATCAGCGATTGACTTTAAGACTCTGAATGAGGTATGGTCAGGTGAACCCTCTAACTATTCATACTTACGAGTATTTGGGTGTCTAGCTTATTATCATGTTAATGAAGGAAAGCTTGAACCAAGGGCTAAGAAGGTCATATTTGTAGGGTATGTGGATGGAGTAAAAGGGTACAAGCTTTGGTGCTTGTCTTTACTCAAATTTATAGTTAGTAGAGATGTTACCATTGATGAATTCTCTATATTTGATCCTCGTAAAGTTTTTGTAGAGTTATCAGGAAATGAGAAGAACGAGCAGGTAGAGCTTCCGGTGAAGCTTGCCAAGGAAAAGGATCAAGAGACTCAAGATGATGAGTCAAAAATTGCAGATCTTGAAGAACTTGATGTCAATGAACCATACATAATTGTGAAGGGAAGAGACTAAAGGCAGGTAGGGAGACCGAAACGCCTTATAGAGCAAGCAAATCTGATTGCATTATGCGTTTATAGTTGCATAAGAAGATATTAAGGATCTTGAGCCCTCATCGTATTTTGAAGCAACTTCTTGCAAGGATGCTGCAAAATGACGGTTAGCCATGACAGAAGAGATGGAGTCTCTTCACAAGAATCAAACATGAGTCTTAGTGGAAAGACCAAGGGGAAGATGACAGTTGGATGCAAATGGGTCTACAGAAAGAAAGAGGGAATTCCAGAAGTGGAAGATGCTAGGTTCAAAGCGAGATTAGTTGCAAAGGGCTTCAGTCAGAAGGAGGGAATTGACTACAATGAGATCTTCTCTTCAGTCGTAAAACATAGCTCAATTCACGTGCTACTAGCATTGGTTGCACAGCTTGACTTGGAGCTTCAACAACTTGATGTCAAAACTGCTTTACTGCATGGTGATCTAGAAGAGACAATCTATATGGATCAGCCTGAAGGTTTCCTAGCTGAGGGAAAAGAAGATCATGTATGCCAACTGAAGAAGTCTTTGTATGGTTTGAAGCAATCCCCTAGACAGTGGTACAAAAAGTTTGATGCATTCATGACTACACATGGATTCTCAAGGAGTACATTTGGTAGCTGTGTGTACCACAAGAAAATGTCTGGTAACTCAATGATTTATTATTATTGTATGTTGATGATATGCTTATTGCTGCTAACAACATCACAGAGATAAATGTTCTGAAGAAACTGTTAAGCAAGGAATTTGACATGAAAGACTTGGGAGCTGTAAAGAAAATCCTTGGTATGGAGATTTCAAGAGGATACGGTGTTGTATATCTTTCTCAAAAGAGGTACATCGAAAAGGTTCTTGAGAGATTTAATATGCATTTGTGCAAACCTATAAGTACTCCGTTAGCTCCTCATTTTAAGCTTTCAGAGTTACAAATGTCTCAGTCTGAGGATGAGGTAGAGCATATGTCAAAGGATTCTTATGCTAGCGTAGTTGGTAGCATTATGTATGCTATGGTGTGCACACGTCCAGATATTGCTCAATCAGTAAGTGTGGTAAGCAGGTACATGGCCAATCCTGGAAAAAGGCATTGGGAAGCTGTCAAGTGGATATTGAGATATCTCAAAAGAGCTTCTGATGTTGGCCTAACCTTTCAAAAAAGTGAAGGTATTTCAATTCTCAGTTATGTAGATTCTGACTATGCAGGGGATCTTGATAGAAGGATGTACATAATTGGATACATCTTTACTCTCGTTGGCAGTGCCGTTAATTGGAAATCTACTTTACAGTCGATTGTCGCTTTGTCTACAAAAGAGGCAGAGTATATGGCAACATCAAAGGCAGTGAAATAAGCTATATGGTTGAAAGGTTTGGTGGCAGAATTGAGTTTTGTTTAGCTGGAATCAACTCTAAGATGTGATAGTCAAAGTGCTATTCATTTGATTAAAAATCAAAGATTTCATGAGCGCACCAAACACATTGATGTCAGATTTCATTTCATTCGAGATGTTGTTGAAGAGGGAACTATCAAGGTCGTGAAGGTTATCACAGGCGATAATGCTGCAAACATGTTGACCAAGATAGTCCCGCTCGCCAAGTTTTCACACTACAAGGACTTGGCGGGAGTACGCATCAACTGATGCAACTATGAGAGAACAACTGTTAGATGGAGCTAGTATGTTCAACAAAGGTTTGATTCTTCTTGTTTCTTACAACGGGGTTGTTCAGTAAGCTTAGAAGTTTTGGCCGGAGTTGTTCATATGCATGCTCAAACCCAAATCAAGGTGGAGATTGAAAGAGTTGATTTGGTTTTTTGTGGGGTTCAATCCATGTGGAAGAAAATCTCATGTGCCAATTTACTTGGTTAGGAAGTAAATTTGGAGATCAAGAAAAAAATTGTGGAGGATAAATTTTGTATTATTTTTCTTTTTCTTATTTTGTGCTTGGAGCCCAAGTTTGATCATCTATAAAAGGATGACCATTCTTCATTGTAAAATCATCCAAAAAATCATAGAAAAATACATTGTAAGAGTAGAGAGTTGATAGAGCAATTCTCTTAGGTGTAATTGGGATATCTCCCTTTCTTTATTAATATAAAGGCAGTTATTCTCTGGTGGATGTAGGATCATTCTGATCCGAACCACGTCAAATCTTGTGTTCTTCCTTGTTCTTTCTTTTACGTTTCCGCTAACAAGGTAAGTAGGCTGGTTGAATTTTTAAAATTTTAGAGCAATGCAAGGGCCTCAACAATAGTGAAGACAAACTAGTTTGAACTCTAGACAAACAGGGAAGATTCATTGTTGGATCATCCTAAGAAACTCTCAGAGGATACACTTGCTACTTAGCATTGGTCTTGAAAGATGACATAAAAAGTGAAGGTGTCTTTTAAAATGGCCTGCTTCACATGGTTGTTGGCAATACAAGCTGCTCTTACTCAGGATAATCTTAATATATAGAGAGATTGTGATAGATTTTCATTAATATAAGAGGCATCAGTTAAACTATGCCAAGAAATATAAAAAAACTTTGACTTATTGGAACAGAGATGGAAATCAGTAACGGCACAAAGAGAGATGAAAGATTGTCTCAACTTGCATTTGATGGACTATTTATCTGAAAAAGGGTCAGAAATGCTTTGAAAACAAGACCTTTCCCATGGAAAAGATGAAGCAAAAATATTTGGTTCTTTTCTATTTTTTGTGTAAACATGAATACCCTTATGAAGAAGAGGATGATCCTAGTATATTAGACTTCTTATGAGTTCATAGGAGGCTTTTTTCTCTTCTGTATTTTTGACTGTAAGTATTACTGGAATACTGCTCTAGTATTCCTTTGTTTATAAAAAATATTTTGGGTCTTAATTCAGAAAAGTGAGAACATCGATAATGATGTCACATATCGTATCAGTGCAGCGTGGTTGAAGTGGAGGCTTGCCTCTGGAGTTTTGTGTGATAAGAAGGCACCACCAAAATTTGAAGGTAAGCTTTATAGAGTAGTGGTTAGACCGACTGTATTGTATGAGATGAAGTGCTAGATAGTCAAGAACTCTTATATTTAGAAGATGCATCTTACAAAAATGAGAATACTGAGGTGAATGTGTGGGCATGCCAGTAGTAATAAGATTAAGAATAAGGATATTTGGAATAGGGTGAAAGTGACCTCCATGGTGGACAAGATGAGGGAAGCGAGATTGAAATAGTTTGGACATGTGAAAAGGAGATGTGCAGACGCCCAAGTGAGGAGGTGCGAAAGGTTGGATATAGTAGGTATGAGAAAAGGCAGAAATAGGCCTAAGAAGTATTGGAAAAAAGTGATTTGATAGGATATGACACAGATTCAATTTATCGAGGACCTGATCTTAGATAGAACGTGTAGAAGACGCGTATTAGGATATAAGGCTAGAAGGTAATGGAGTATTATCTTGCTTTTTAAGGGTTTATACTTGTTGGCGTTTGTCATTGTATTAGCCATATTCTTGCAGTTCTTGTTGTTGTTGATATCTATCATTATGTGTTGTTTATTGTATTTTGATTGTGGCATTAATTTGTTGTTGTTCTTATTCCTTTCTTGTAGGCTATGCACTATTTTCGTTGTTAGTTGTTATATTTTTTTCACTGTTTTCTTCTTCTTTGTACCTGAATTTACTGCACTTGAAGTTGAACTAAGGATCTTTTGAAAACATCCTCTGTACCTTCATAAAGTGGTGGTAAGGTTCGCGTACACTCTACCCTCTCCAGATTTCACTTGTGAGATTTCACTGGGTATGTTATTGTTGTTGACTTTTTTTAGTCTGTTTTAAAAAAAAAAATCTTTTTTGTCAACTACTTATTTTTAACTTTTCACTTTACATACTCAAAACCAAGGGTGTGTTTGATATGAAGGAGAATATTTTTAATGGGATGTATTTTCCAAGAAAATATTTTCATGAAAATCAAGTTGATTTCTTGCTTATTCTCTAGTGTTACGCAAGTAAGCAAAAAAAGTTATATCAATAGCATTTATATATAATCCTATTAAAGTAGTTTGAGGGGGTGGAATGTGGAGCCTCGAGGGTGGAGGGTGGGAGGGGTGGGGTGTGGAGACTCGAGGGTGGAGGGGTGGGATGGTCAAAGAGTAGGGGTCGGAAGCGCTGGATGGGTGAAGGATACAATAAAGATAGAATGTCACTTATAAAACTTGTTTTCCTACTTCCATTAAGCAAGTCATTTTCTCATTTTAAGAAACGTTTTTTTTTTTTCTAGAGAAAATATTTTTCAAATATTTTGTCCAACCAAACATAGAAATATAAGGAAACATTTTTCAGAAAATATTTTCCTGCATACTAAATGCACTCCACAAGATTAAAGGATATGTTGATGTATTCTACATATATCTTCAATTTAAGACCACAAAATTCAAAATCTTCTTTATTTTTCTTGTCAAAATTAGGTAGACTAATTGAAAAGAAGAAAGTACTACTTATAAAAAGAGTAAAAAAAATTCTTATAAAAATATCTTTGCATCTCAAAAATATTTTTTTAAGAAATATATCAACAACTTTACATCTTACAAAATTAGAAAAATAGACTTCAAAAGTTTAAAGCCTTCAATTTATTTTTGAGTTTCCCAAAAGTCATACACATAAAAATCACAAGAGACAGAAAAATAAATAGAAGAAAGAGAGCTTACGATTCTCCACAAGAAGAATAAACTAGCCGTTTAAATGGAGGGTAACCATATGCATCGTCTCTCAATCGCTCCATGCTGCAAAAACAAAACAACAATAATAAGTTTTACAATCAAAAAAGAAAATAAAAAAAAATGCTCCATTCATTAAAAGAACACACCTTTTGAGGTTGAAAAATCAAAAGTTTCAACAGATCTCTATCAACAAAAAAAAAAGGAGTTAAATCAATGATTTAGGTCAAAAAAAATTCTTTTTTTAATTTATTTTCTCTACCTTTTCCTTTCCCCTTAGAGGTGAGGCAAAAAAATGATGTTATTGTATATCGCATTTTATATATACTGAAAACCTAATCCTTTTAAATCTGGATCGTTGAAAAATTAATCATCACAATATTATGCAACGTGGCGCATAAAATTTAGTTTCACTAATGCATTAAATAAGAGATAAATAAATCACGAGAAATTGAGATAACGAGATAAACATATACTCATAAATAACGTATTAGACATTAAGCTTTTGTCACCAAAACGACATAAATATACGATATTGATAAGAACTAGCAAATCAAATTGGGAATTATTTTTTTCTTTTTCTTCTCAAACAAATGTATTTGAGTAATCTACAAATGAAATTGCCATTTTAAATTTATTACGTATAAGTTAATATTTTTTATAAAAAAAAAAGTTTCTTAAAAATGAAGAAAATGACTTTTCTAGTAGAAGTAGAAAAAATAAATTTTATAATTGAAATTATATTGATTGTATCTCTCCTCATTCTCCCAACACATCTCATCTTCATCTCACCCAAGTAGCCCTCATCCCACCATCCAACACGGCCACACCCCTACGTACCCCCACATCCTATAATATTATTTGTGTAGATTTTATAAGAAAAATACTTAAAATAATATTTTTTACTTACATACTAAACAAAAAAAATAAGTAAAAACTCTTCTTATTTTTCTGAAAAATATTTTTTTTAAATAACATTTTCCTTCGTACCAAACACACCCTATATTCATGGCTAAATTAATTTGTCTTCACAATTATAGTTCGTTGTTTGTCTTATAAACCTTGAAACTATTTACTTTATTTAGTATGCATATGAATTTCATTTCCATCAATTATTCACACAAGAAATGCTTAAAGACAAAGCTATGGAAAATGATAAAACACATAATATATACTTTCTAAATTTGTCTCCGAAGATAATTTACTTCCTCTAATTTAAATTATCTATCGTGTTTTTCTTTTACATATCCTTTAAAAAATATTAATCAGGAGAGAATTTTGATTGTTTAATTTTTATTTATGTATTAAGATATATTTTTTGTTCGTTAAATATATAATCTATTAATATGTTAGTAGTCTTCAAGAATAATTACTACTAAAAGTAAAATAAAAAAATAACAATTAATTTTATCTTAAATATTTAAAATGATAAATAATTTTTAAAAATATTTTTAAAAATCAGGACAAATAAGTGAGACAGAGAGAGAGAGAGTGTTTGAGATAATAGGTCGTAGTACTCCTTATGATAGTGCAATTGAAAATTTAGGAAAAGTGTTTGAGAAATTATGTACTACTGTTATTTCCTAGTAAAAATTCTACTGGATATAATTGTTCTTCTACTATTTTCTTTTTGAGAACTTGGAGAGATACTTGTTTTCACTAAAGAATAAAAGGATGAACTATCAAAATTTATGGTAGAGTGATAAATATTCCTTCATTTTTTAATTAGAGATTTCTAATTGAGTCTAGAGTATGAAATTATTTTTGATAAAAAGCGTTTTATTCCAGAATAATTTTTTTTACATGAATCTAAATTAATCAAACTTCAAAACAAATAGAAACACTAACAAAAAACCAAAAATGATGAAAAAATAAAAGGACGGAAGTATGGGGGGCACCGGCACCGGTACCGGTAGGACCGGACCGGTATTAACCGGAACCGGACCGGCACGGGAGCATCCTTCTGCCGGTTGGCCGGGAACCGAGACGGTACCGATACCGGTACAACCGGGAATTTTTCCCTTTTCGTCCCGGACCGGTACCGACCGGGACCGGACCGGTATACCGGGTCCCGGTCCTTTTTTTTTTTTCAAATTTTAATTAAATTAAAATTTGATTATTTATAATTGAAAAAGTTTCAAAATATATAAGTTATTTTATATTTCATTTAAAAGTATAACTTAATAAATTAGACTTTTTTTAGAGTTTAAATTTTAAACTTTAAAAGTTTAAAACTTTAAATTTCAAATTTTAAACTCTTAAAAACTTTTTAAACTCTTAAGTCTTAAGTCTTAAAAGTTTAAATTTAAAATTTTAAACTATAACTAACTTAATAACTTACTTACTTAAGTTTGAAACTTTTTAAACTATCATTTGTTAAACAACTTTTTAAAATTTCAAATTGTAACTTAAGTTTGAAACATTTAAAAATTGAAATATATAAAAAAGACTTGTATTAAATTGAAGACAATAATTAAAAAAATTTAAGGCGAATAGCCTATAATTTTATTCATAAAAATTAAATAATACAATTTGTATTACAAATATTAGAAGAGAACCTAATCTACGCAGCCACCTTCTAGGAAGGGTTCTGTTTGAATTAGGCCTCGAACTATCATACTAATATTTGAATCCTTGAAAATAGTCTTGACGTAGAGTTTCTAACAATTCCCTGGTAACATTTTCTGGAAGTGGTTGTTGTGCTTGATCCTCCAATGCATCCATGCCGTCTTCACTAGAATTTACCAAAATATTATCTATATCATATTCAAATTGGACAGGTAAACTAGGACGCCCATAATTCCTTCGCTCGGCATTGATCCAATCTCTAAACAATACCGATATCTCCAAGCTGTTTGATGCTAATGAATACCTATGCTCCCCTATTTGATATCTTGCTGCACTAAAAGCGCCCTCCGAAGCTACTGAAGATGCTTGAATAGCTAGCAAATCTCGAACCACCGGTTGAAGTTTTGGAAATGACTTGCCGCGAGTCTTCCACCATTCCAAAAGTTGAGGTTTGCCTTGTGCATCCTTAATGCTTTCCATTCCCTGATTAAGATATTCATCAAAATCATTCCTTTCATTAGAAGTAAGACCAAGATAATTTTCCATCATATCATCAATACCATCTTCATTTGAATATCTACGCCTATAACTTGAAGGTTCTACATTATGTACTTCATCATTTATTCTACTAGAATTATACAAGTCATATAATTTTCTAGCTTCAATTCTTATGCTATCTTTAACATCGGACAAACTAGGTATTTTGTCCTCTTCGGCAACTTCGTCACCTTGGATACTTTGCTGATATATAATCTCTAAAATATCTAAATTTGAATATATTCTTTCAACAATTCGTGATGCACCTATTTCTTTGTAAGTTGGGTTTAATAAACAAGCAGTTAAATAAATTTGAGGAATAGGAATAAAATATCTTCTAAATTTTTTAATCATTGCATTAATAGAATCTTTAAACCGTGGAATATTATTGTATTGAAAAAATTTATCAGAAATAGCACATATATTTGGTAAAACTGAACAAATAGTTGGATAATAAAGTCCAGATATTTGTTTTGTAGCTAAATAAAAAAACTTTTAAAAATTCTTTAATTTCATATACTTCTTTCCAATCAGTGTCAGTAATTCTATAATCAATATCTGAATTGTGAGCATTCCAAACCATTTGTAAAGGCTTTCTATATTCATAAGCAACTTTAAGCATTTCATATAAAGAATTCCATCTAGTAGACACTGTTTTTGGAATTTTTCTAGGGGGGAGTTCTAATTCACGACACCGATTTTCAAACTCTACACGCCTAGACTTTACTTGACATTTAAAAATAAAATGGCATGCAGCTTCACATTTTATATAACCATTATTATACATTGTTACACCATCTCTAACAATTAAATTATATATGTGTGCAGCACACCTAATATGAAAACCGTCAATATAAATAGGACAAATTGTCGGTTTTAGTTTATCAACAACATTTGTATTATTAGAAGCATTATCAAGGGTGACACTAATTATTTTATTACAAATTCCATAAAATTGTAAAACATCTATAATAGTTTGAGCTATGTAACTACCGGTTTTCAGCATTTCACAACATTTATAACCTAAAATTCTTTTTTGCATGTTCCAATTTTCATCAATCCAATGACCAGTAATAGTGAAATAATCGTTACCATTAGGACTACGACCCATATCAGAAGTGATAGCCATTCTACAAGTATTATAGTTAAATAAACAACGAAGATATTGTACATGTTGTCCTTGATAATCAAAAATAGCTTTTTAATAGTATTTCTTGAAAAACCTGTGAAAGAAGGATTATACACTATTTGAATATAATGAACAAAACCGGGATTTTCAGCAAAACTAAAAGGCAAGCCACAAAGAACAATCATTTTAGCTAATTCTTCAAGATCTCTTTCTCTACTATAACTGCGATGTGTACTAGGGCCAGCAACATTAGAAGAGTTTAACTGTGTTTGAATCATGTTAGAGGCCCCTACTCCTACAGATACATCGGGAAGGGGAGTACCATATTTTTTTGCATCGGCTATAGCCTGAGCTTGCAAAAATTCATTTTTACAACATCCCATTAAATGATTTCTTAAATGTCCCGTCCCACCCGACTTTCCCGTAGTTTTATGATTCAAAATATATTTACATATTTTACAAATAGCTTGAGTTTTATCCTCACTTTGAATCATAAATTGCCACACAACAGATTTTTTAGGACGTTCAGCCTTTGGCTTAGCCCTAGTAGGATGTACAGGGGGAGAGGGAGTGGGAGCGGGAGCAGGAGTGGGACTAGTAGCCGTAGGCGGCTCTGTTTCATCATCATCATAAGTATCATTACCATCATATTCATTATCATATTCTACTTATTCATCTAGTTCTTCATTAAAATTACCAAACCTTGTCTGTAAAAATTCATGATCTAATTGACTATTTCTATCAATATTAAAAGGAGTTTCATCAACATGTGTAAAATCCTCCGTATTTATTCTTAATTCAGGTTGTTGTCTAGTTTTAGATTTGGATTTAGAAGAACTACCGACTTTAGTTTTTCCGGTTAGTGCATTACCTACCCTACCAAAAAATGAACTTTTACCCTTGCCAATATTTTTATCACCGGATTCCATTGTAAAATATTAAAAGTAAGCAAATAAATAAATACAAAAATTAAATGCAAAAAAATAAATAAGTAAAGAGATGAAAGTTGGAACGAATGTACCAAACGTCTGCGTAAAAACAAACGTGTATAACCAAAAGCCGAAATTGATAGATGAAACTTGAAGCTTGAAAATTGCTCCAAAATAATCCAACAAATAAAATTAACAATTTAATAGAGACTATTAGAGAATAGAGAGTAGAAGAGTAGAAGATTGAGAGTTGAGAGAGTAGATGAAGAAGAAGAAATTTTGTGTAATAAATAATGAAGGGGTGGGGGGTTTTTATAGTTAAAATTTAGGACTAAAATGTATTTTTAAAAACTTTGGGGTATTAAAAAAAGTTTGGGGGGTAGGGGGGTGTTTTGGGGGGCTGTTTGGCTGTTATAGCCGTTGGGTGGGGCCCACTGGCCGTTGCCAACGGCTACCCAACGGCTATTTTAAAAATAAAAAAAAAATTTGAAATTTTTCGCCGGACCGGTACCGGGGCGGACCGGACCGGGACGATCCGGTAACCTATACCCCTTCCGTCCCGTTACCCCTACCGGCCCACCCCTCCTCCGGACGGAACCGGAGTCCACCGGACCGGGACGGTCCGGAACCGGTACCGGCACCTCCCGGTTCC
>QJPP01000955.1:0-35944 GCA_003996215.1 Jaltomata sinuosa
CCGGATAGCAAGGTCCATGGAGGTCCCCCGACCCCATACCAAATCTCAGTATCAGAACATGTATCAAGATAGAGACCCAGTCTCGATATCAAGATAGAGACCCAGTCTCGAATAT
Source organism: Jaltomata sinuosa (assembly GCA_003996215.1). NCBI lineage: Eukaryota > Viridiplantae > Streptophyta > Magnoliopsida > Solanales > Solanaceae > Jaltomata > Jaltomata sinuosa. Next base: position 116 of record QJPP01000955.1, read on the forward strand.
GCATGCCCAGACCCTGTCCAGGACTAAAAATAGTAGGAAAAATATCTCAAAAACCCCTCCAAGGGTGCCCGGGCGTAGCCGGGTCTAAACAATAAAAAGTCATCTCAGGTGCTCGGTCCAACCGAGGCTAAAAATCATCTCAAGTAGTAAGAAAACTCAACTAGCACTCCGGCCCTGCCGAGTCTAGTGGTAGTAGTGAAATACTGGTGTCTTAAAACATAATTTTACTTTCTTTTACCAAAGAATACTCACAAGTCAAATAACCCATTTCCAAATCATTTCCATCAAAAACGGTCCCCCCGGGCCATGCAAGGTTTAGAAAACAGTGCCAGTAGGCCCGAAGCCAAAACCACAGTAAAACATGGATAAAACCTCTTTATATGCATGGAAATGGTATGATCACACACAATAGCTGCCCGCAGCTCACAATCAACCTATCGACCCTGCACAGGCCCACAGCTACTCAGCAACCATAACCAGCCTAGAAAGATAATTCTATGCCCGGGACTCGCGGACATTCCCAAAATCCCACCTTCTATGTTCCAGAGTCAACAAGGTCTCACAGGACCACAAGGGTAAATAAAATATATCGGCAAATACTACAAGCAACGGAGGAACAAAAGTAGGCGGACATGAATAAAGCGGTCAAGGTCTGTGGTACCAACCTAATAAGCCAACCCAAGGATGCCCATTAATACAATTTTATTCTATATATGCGGAGTCTAGGGAAAATAAACCATAACCTACCTGTCGTCCGACGACAAGCTGCTAGAACAACGATGTCCAAGCTCGAACCACTCCAAGAAAATCCAAAACTAAATCGGAATCGGAATCGGATTTGGGCTTGAATAACTTGACGTAGATAATTGATTTTCTTCCCAAAATTAAACACAATGAAAAAATATTGCTTCCAAAAAATATTCTCAAAGTGCGCAACAATAATAGTACAACATCTCACAATTTGTTACTACACTTTCTTACTAAGTTTCACAATATTTATACAATAATCAAAGTTAGGCAGAGATGTCATCATTGGCATCACACCACGTAGATAGAGAATTTGTTGGCCACTCCCTCCATCTCCACGTGGAGTGGAGGTGGCAGTAGTAAGAGAATAATGTTATCCCGTTATGTAAGTATTCGGGTATTGCATAAATTCATGGTAAAATAAATATAGCTTTCTAAATATACCACAATTATTAGAAAATTATTTCGAATAAAACCTACTATATTATAATAATAAATTTCAACATCACTAAATTTATTATCTCCGATAAAATATCACGGTGTATAAAAACCTTATAAAATAAATACATATACAATTATAACGTTTCAAAAATATTTCCCATAAACCTTTAAAATATTTTGAAAAGGCAATACTAATATAATTTTTACCAAATTCAACTTTTAAATAAAATATTTTTAAATACACGCACGATGCTAATACAATTCTTAAGTTTAGGCTCGTAATTCGCCAACATACGATTTTGATACTCAAGAATTCTCTCGGGATCCTCCCTTATGTTTTATCACTGTTTCAGAACTGAAATGGCATTTTAAAACGTGAAGTCGAGGCTTAAATCGAGTTTAACCCGACCCGGTTCGCGACCTGGTTCGCAACCCGTTTTCTGCCAGATAGTCCGCGGTAAAACAGTCATAACTTTTTACTCCGAGATCAGTTGGACGTGAGATTTTGTGCGTAGGAAACTACACTCGTAGACCTTCGATTTGGTATTTCAGGGGACTTCTAACTCTTTATATATTGGGAGAAAAGCCCTGAGACATTTGACCCAAAGTTCAGAAAATTGTTAAAGATCTTACAATATCTTTTGTCGATTTGCTTGACTTCGAAACTTATACGTGGAAATGACCGGAAGGGTCATTACAATCTCTGTATGTTCTCTGTTCAATTTTCTCACAGGATAATAAAAACAAGTACACAATAATAATCACAAGTGCACACCATAGTCATAATTCATTTTAAGACGGCCTGCAACAATTTATAGTTTATTCATACAAGCATTATTAAGCCAAGAATTTTCAATTACAGTCTATGTTCGAAGACCAATCAAGCATGCTTTATCAACTCATACACATACATATACAAGCAACTAATCAAAGTCTAACTCCAAATAAACCATAAGCTACCTCAACTGAAGAACTTGTACAATCAATCTATTTCACGTGAGCCTTCTCTTTTCTCAATGCCTGAGAACGCTCAATGACTATAATAAGCAAATACAAGAGTATTTCATCATCAACTCTTCAAACAAAATTTTGGAAATTCAAACCCACTTAATTCTACCCTTTTCTAAGGTCTAAAATATTACCCGTGGGCATCATAATCTAGTTCCCTAATGATCATATTATCCAGATACATGGGGTTTCTACTCCATCAATCCCTTTAAAGCAATTTTTATGCTAAAGGTTCCATTTGTATTGGACTCTAGGTTCCCAAAACATCATAATCAAGTATTAGAACATCAATTCCATCCTGAAAAGTATTTATTAACAACCTAGAAGCAAAATAAATAATATTTACATCCACCCATAGGTTTTTCCATGATTTTCATAATTCTAGGGTTCTAACCCATAATTCACCATTTAAGCCACCCCCTTCGACCTAGGGTATTAGTAAATTACTAGATGAAATAGTTGATGGGTGAACTTACCTCGAAGAAGAATTTAGCCCTAACTTTGGGAAAATAACCTCTATAGAATTCTGGAATGAGTACTTAGAGTTATGAGGGAGAACTAGAAATAACAGACTTATACCACGTATTCTGTCTCGCGTCATTTTCTACAATGGTCACATCTTTGTTGCAGCAAACTCGCTATGGCGACCAAAGCCTTGCAATGGTGATTCCTGACATTCTAGCTAACCCTCACTATGGTTCTTCGCCTGCTATGGTAGTCACGCTGCAGTAGAAAGCCCACTGCTGCAGTGGTGCCTCTTAACTAGAATCTTGGTAAAAGCTGAACTAAGCCTCATTTCACAACATAAATCCTAATTTTAAGACATCACAACACAAACGAGATGCATAAACCACTGAAAAAGCTTGCTACAAACTCACTCATAGTCTCAAAATTCCCTATGGAGGTCTAGTTCACTACGTCATCCCTAAAAGAATACAACACCTCACAACACAACACAAAACATAATGATTACACAAAAGTTTTTAGTTCTAAACCTCCCCATCTTTGAGTCTTTTTAGCTCAATTTCACTAAGGGGACTTTAATGAGGGTAATATGGCCCTAGCAACCCCATAATGACTGAATAGGTCATTACATCAGATACCAATTAAAAAATTGTTCATTCTCAAACAGACAAGAAGGGAAACAATTGAAGAATTACCTCCATGAGACGGTTCTTCCATTGCACCTCCATAGATGGAATCTCTTTGGATCTCAACATATGGAGCTCTCTATCTAAGATATCCACCGGCTCCTCTTCATAAGATAAATTCACATCAAACAAGACCGAATCCCAATGAATGATGTAATTACCATCACCATGATACTTTTTCAACACAGAAACATGAAATACCTGGTGAACTCCCAACAAACCTGGAGGCAAAGATAATTCATAGGCTACCTCCCCCTTATGTCTAATAATCTCAAATGGAACAATAAATCTCAAACTAAGCTTAACTCACTTCCCAAACCTCATCACACCTTCATAGGAGAGACCTTAAGATAAAATTACTCTCCTACCATAAATTCCATGTTACGAACCTTTCTATCTACACACTCTTTCTGCCTACTCTAGGCTCCAAGAGCTTAGCCTCAATTACCTTGACCTTTTCCAATAACTCCCTTAAAAGATCAGTGCCCCATGGTCTCACCACAAAAGTATCAAACTAACTAATAGGAGATCTGCATATTCTCCCATTAAAAGCCTCAAATGGATCCATATAATTGCTTGAGTGATAACTATTATTATAAGTGAACTTTACCAATGGAAAAATTGGTCCCAATTACAACCAAATTCTATCACACGAGCGCAGGGCATATCCCCCAGAACCTGAATCATCTTCTCAAACTGCCTCTTGATCTGAGGGTGAAATGATGTTCTAAGGTCTAGTCTAGTAACTAATTCAACTTGTAAAGTGATTCAAAAATTAGAAGTAAACTACTATCATGCCCTGATCCTACACCCTAGATACGACTAGAACTCAAAATCACAAGTGGCTCGAGCGAACTCATGGCCTAGCATACTACTGAAAAACATACTGAAAGATAATGCAGAAACTAAAGCATGGGATAAACATAGTATAATAAAGTAATTTTCATAAACTGAGACATAGCATTATTTGAAAACTGAACACAACTAACTGACTGATTGTCTATTAAGCCTTTACTAACATACTGAATACTGTATACCAGGATAAGTCCATCGATCTACCTTTATGTAAGAAAATAACCTGCTTAATTAGACTACTGACTAAACCCTCTGAAAGTAAGGAGGGTTCATCAAAAGCTGATAAGACAAAATCTATTGTAAGTGTCCAATCACGAACTTGAGTACATGCATCTGCACCATACAATGATGCAACATTAAATGATGTCAGTACATGGAATATATGATATGTATAATAGCTGAACTAAAACCAAACTAATAATTAATAAGATGATCAACTGAGCATGAATACAACATACATCAAGGTTGTGAATAAGTTGAACAAACGAAATAACTACATGACTGAATTGAATACTAAGTAACAAAACTGAATAACTGAATATGACTGAATGACTTAGTACAACTATATGCAATACATTAAAACTCTTTATAACTGATGGCCTTAGCCAAATGCATTTTACTTGAAACTCATTGAGTAAAGTTGTACGCAACTAAACACTTAAAACATGTTTTGAAAACAGGAGTCCTAGTGCCATAAATCATACTTTAAAACTCTTCTTGAAACTGAATAGCTGAGTAAGTTGTATAACTGAAGCTGAGCAACTGTATCAAGAAACATTTTCATAAAATTAGTGGTTAATACTGAAATACTAAGTTGAAAGAGTAGATCAGAATAAAGACTAAAATATGACTAACTGATGCTAATAAAACACAAGTACGTAAATATGTAACGACTGCTATGAAAAGCTGAAAACTGCATGTCAATGATAAGTTCAGAAAACACTTTAGTTTAGTTAGGAGTTCTTCTTAACCGACAAACATCATATGTCCAACCTCTATCCTGGTAGGATGAGCTATTGCAAACCTTGAAAAGGTAAGGAACGATCCTGAACTTTGGATCCAAACTAAGCCCTTACCATAGGATATCATAGGAGTCACCCGAATCAATAACACAATCCTATCATACACTGGCAATGTAGTTTTAGGGTTTGGGTTATCTGAACTCTTACCCATCTCGGTACTAAATAATACTTCAAAAAAAATGTTAATTCTCATAAAGTAAAAACCTTTCTAAGGTAACTGAAAAGTCTATTGTAGAGCTTCTAGATCAAAATCACTACATGTGATGTAAGATGGTAAGCCTAGTGCTCAGCTAACTAAGAATACTTGTAGCACCTTGAAAATCCAAACTAAGACCAGGATTGTATTTAAAGTACATTTATAACCAAACACTATGATTTGGTAGTATGAGAAGTGATTTAGACATGAATTGAGGCCACAAGTAACTCCTAGCTCATTGCTAAGCTGAAAGCTTCCTTACCGATTGAATTTTTTTATAGAATCTTTCTATAGTCAACTTCAAACGAGTATAACTCTTAGATTATGAGTAGTTTTGAAGCTCAAGACCTACCAAATTAAAGGTCTTTGAGTCTTCTTTCCAATGTTGCTGACCATTTGTTAATCCAATACAGAAGTAAAAAGTTAGGCTCAGTTTACCAACAGGTGTTTGTCTGTTAAAGTGTGACAACTTGGTGTGCCAACCATCACACATGTGACGTTCCATCAGGGAAAACCATTAGGCTTAACTAGTAGGACCGAAATTTTGTCACATTTTGATGGTTCAAAGTGACGGTTCATCAAAGGTTTGATAGTTCGTCACCTAAATCATCAGACGTGAATGTTCTATACTGTAAACATATTTTCAAGGGGTTGTTTGGTCTTTTCCCACTCTTTTAACATCAAAACTACATCATTTTAACTATACTAAACCTGAATATTAAGCCTAAGCTACTCCAAATCCCTCATTCCTTCAAAAATTGGATCGACACTTAGCCAAAATAGAGAAAAGAGGTGATTTTCCTCTCCAAGGCAAGAATTAGGGTTCTTCAACTTCAGGCTCCAAACCCAATGATTTCACCAAGGGTTTTGCTTTCAGGTATGTATGATTTTATCAATGGGTTTCCTTTCACCCATTAAGTCTTGAAATTAACTAAATTCTTCAATTTAGTGCGTTCATTAGAGCCTAGGGTTTCATGAATATTATGAATTCCTTTGTGCTTCAGTTTCTTATTATGAATGAACCTTGAATACATGTTTTCATTAAAGTTTAGCATTTTTTGTATTTTTAATACATGAACCCTTAATATATTGAATAATTTATGGTCTCTAATTTGTGTTTAGAAATTTCACATTCTATTCAGATTATAGAGTTGTCATGAGTAGTTATGTTCTTCAGAGATGGCGGGTTATGAACACCCAGTGTCTTAGGATTTTATGCATTATCATTCAAACGCTCAGTATTTTAGGGTTACATGATTTAGAATGCTGTCAAATTAAGCACTTATCTTTCATTCTCAGAACATGAGTATTATTGAGCTATTCAGTATATCAGCTTATATTTAGTTGGGAGTAGTACTTAGCATCGAGCGGACACAGAGATGAAGGTTTACCTATTAGTTAGGCTGGGACCTTTAGTAAAAGTCCCTAAGTCCCAAAACTATGTCTCTACCGCAGGTTCAAAAGGGTCACCCATTAAACTAGGCTTGATTCCTTAGTCTATTTGGTTACCAGTTTAGTGCATCCACACCAATTAGTGTTCGGACAGACAATAGATGTTCAAGTTTATGTTATGTTAGATGATTTCCATCTTGATTCAAATATTGACATTTGGTTTTGATTATTCTTATATCATTCAGACTTTAGCTTCTCCTTCATATTATTCAGTTTTATATAGTATTCTTAGTTTCATGACAGGCTATGGGTTAGATTAGGGTCACTCGTGATGCTAAGCATCGTGTTATGACTAGGGGTAGTCTCGGGTAATGACAAACATAGTATCAGAGCATAGAGTTCAAGTGTCCTAGGGTGTCTGTGAAGCCGTGTCTAGTAGAGTCTTGCTTATGGGTATGTTGTGCACCACAATTATAATCAAGTGGCTACAGGTAATTTAGGAAATATTTCCCTTCTTTCATACTCTAAATCATGAAGTAGAAATGTTCCTTAAGAAACTTATGTAGATTCGTGCATTGATCCAATTGCTCTAATCATGCCTCATCTTTGAGGTAGTGGAAATAGTAAAGTTTAGATTCGTGTCAATAAGATTCTCTCAGATAGAGCCATCCGAAAGTTGAAAGACTATGCAAGGGCTTGAGAGGAGCCCACTAGCACGTTAAGTCTATTGATTCAAAAGCATGTACACTTTTTCACTCGTGCAAGTTGATCTTATAGTAGAATGTGCTCTCAGACCTTATTCCAGAAACTTTACTATGAATGACACTCTTAGCCAAAAAGTATAGTTCTTTAAGCGCTTAGGTAGTATAGTCAGTCAAGAGTTAGTGTGAATTGAGATGTTATGGTCTATAAATAGCCAAATGAACCTAGAGCTAGGTATATGAACTTAGAAGTATAGTAGATATAAGATTGGGATAGTGATGGATGGAAGTATGTAGACATAGTCATGTATTAATAAGGTGAGTATTGGGATGATAAGTCCCTTGAAATGGAGGGAAGAGTAATAGGTTATGTATAGATTCCATGCGTCTGTAGAGGAAGAATGGTTGGTTAAGATGATTTAGAGCATATTTGAATTAAGAAAGAGGCTCATGAGGGCATGTCAGTACGTAGAAACAGATTAACTATAAGATGAATAATAAATCAGTAAGGAGTTGTATAATGAGGTCAAAAAAGGAGTAGTAGTGTTATGAAGAAGAATGTGCTTGTAGGCTTAAGTTAGATAAGAGGTGTGGTTAAAGTTGATTATTTTGTCATAAATTTACAGTGGACTAGTGTGTCTTGATTATTATGTTGTTGTTGTAAGTTGGTTTGGTATGTGAGAAGTTTTGTTGTTATCCATGTTTAGTACTAGACACTAAGTTTGAACTGTGGATGATTACTGAGGTGGAAAGAATGATAGTACGGATAGTGATTCTAATTTTATGGAATTGACCTAGTAGGCCTGACCTAGCATATACAGAGATTCAATTTGATTAACTTTCAACAAGTATGGTGGTGTAGGTATGATGCATGTGTGATCCCTAGATGAATCAGTAAATGGTGACTAATTCATGAGATAAAGAAGGGAGCCTTAAGCATTTGAAAGGTAGATGTGTACCCAGAGTAGTATGTTGTTGCATGATATTCAAAGATACTATAGTGCTATGTATGACTAGTATAGAATTCTTGGGTTACTAAGTATGAAGAAGGCTAGGTGTATATTTTATGGTGTTCTTAAGAAATAAATTCAGGAGATTATAGATAGACGATGTTGAGACCCTTAGTGTGGTTTTAATTTAGTTGATTTGAGTGGATATGAGCTTAGAGGTGCAATGTTAGTAGACTAACAAGAGAAGGTCATCTTTTTAAGTGTTAGAAGAAGTGGTTATATACGCCAGTAAGAGTATGAGTCCTATATTGATAGCCTTAAAGGGTAAAGAGAAATCTAAGAGATGCCTCAGGACAAGACCTAGCAAACGTTTAACATCTTCAGTTACATCATATCAGGAAGAGTTTAGCGTCTAGGAGTATAGTGATACCATGACCTTACAAGAGTTAGTTAATTATAACCTAGTTTGGGAGAGAGATCCAAAGACTTAGAGGGGTGGCTTTAGAGCTAAAGGGGAGATGATATAATGAGGAACCAAGTCGAGTCTTGTGACTCAACTAGTATAGAATTCTAGAAAAAATCTATGATGGTATATCAATCCATTCTTATTACAGTGGATTTCCTAGCACTTCAGTCAAGATGATACTATACCTAGATGTATTTGTGTCATATTCATGACTAGGTTCATGCACTTCATGCGAATTCACATCCATGTACAACCCCTAGAATGAATAGAAATTGCTCCAGAAAAAGATTCTAATCTTACTCTATGATTCTATGAATCCCAACTTTATGCCATGAGACCCATTATATATGTAAGCTTATGTCTCACAATATGCTCAGTTATATGTACTTAGTTCAGTCCTCAATATATGCCTAAATGGCTAATGAAATCATGCTACATCATGTATATGCTCAGACCAAATTTCTTGAACAGTTTGTGCTTATGATTTCCTTACTCTAACCATGCTTTTTGTGTCCAGGATATGAGAAACTCAGGCCTTTGCACTTGACTTATCAGACCTCACCTTGAGTGGCTAGATCACGCTAAGTGTAAGTCAAGACCAATCAGTATTCCTTCATTCGTGATGCTCATGCTCCCACTCTATTCCTTCAGTGATCTTGGCTCGTGTTGTCATAGCTGTTAGTGGAGGAAGCTAAGTAGTAGCCTAGATGGGAAGTACTAGATGTTTCTCTTTTTGGTGTACTGTTTTAGCCTTATCTTGTAGGTGTGGACAAAGTGCGAGGTAAGGATTATTCTTGTGTAATAGTAGATGGGAAATTTTAGGGTGTCCCTTTGTAAAGGTTATTGCAGATACAACTTCTAGATATGCTAGGGAAAAGGGGATAAGTCTCAGATAGTGTCAGCTATAAAGAAGCTATAATATGATCACAGTGATAGGCTTCAATGTCGTAAAGAAATACATGTGGGCCTTTGCCTTGTGCGACTAATGACCCATTGATTAAGAACTCAAGGTTAGCTAATTTTTGTGATAAGAAGGAATACTATTCTTGGGAGATGATTCTACATGCGAGAGATTTAGTTAGAATAGGCTTGAACATGATGAAAGAAGGTAGTTTCACTCAGACCTTAGCATCTATATGTGCGCTAGTGAAAATTTTAGTTGCAAATGATATGTCTGGTGTTTAGAGAAGTTAGTGTAGTTAAAAAGGTGTTCCTAAGCTTAAAAGCTGCCAACCGTATTGTTTAAGGTGGAAATAGTCTTGTTCTTACTCCTTGACTAGGGTGGTCATATCTTATGTCCAGTAGCTTCAACTTTGTAAGATACTAGACTTCTCATAATAAATCACTTTAGACCTACTGGTAATAATTCCTAAGGCTAGCAGGCCCTACGTTCAGTTCAGTCCATGGCAGTAAGTTCAGTTCAGAAGAGAATAGTTTTCTTGTATAGTTACTCCTCTTAGTTTTATGTTTCTTTTAGCTAACTACAATTTCTAAGAATGCCTTCATTCTTTATGAGTTTTAGCTGAGTCTCTGCTCTTAATCCAGACAAGTTATCATGTAAGATATTCAGTTTTATGTCCCATCAGTGTTGTTATGCTCTATGTATGCATACTAGTCTCTCGAATCTAGATCAGTTCATATTTTAGTCATAAATCAATTACCATTTCAATACATCAGCTTTAGAACTCAGTTGGTGGGATTGCATCCCTTTCCCCACCACTTTAGCCTTGCTAGTTATCATTTGGGGACAAATGACTCTAAGGGAAAGATATGTAACACCCCAAAAATCCAAACTAAGATCAGGACTGTACTTCAAGTACATTTAGAACCAAACTCTATGATTTAGTAGTATGAGAAGTGATTTAGACATCAATTAAGGCCACAAGTAATACCTAGCTCATAGCCAAGTTGAAATTTTCCTTACTGATTGAATTCTTGTGTAGAATCTTTCTATAGTCAATGATGTGCCATGATTTTGTGGCACTTTAGACGCTTGAAACTTTGAATTGGAGTTCCTTTAGCGATTTTTAGTAGATTTGATGTGTTTTTGAGTCTTGTGCAGGAAAACATGGTTCAGAGACTAATTACGGAGAAAAGACTGCAAAAGTGGTTGAAACTAACTTCTACGACTCAATCCCATGAGTCGTGAATACTTCCACGAGTCGTGGAAGTCAGTAGTGGAACTAGTCCTGCAGATAGTGCTGAAGCCTAAGTGTTACAGAAGGTTTCCACGAGTCGGACCATTTCATGAGCCGTAATCCCTGTCTGTGGAACTTGATCAGAGAAGGAGCAAAAGTTCTAAGATAGAAGACTCAGTTCCACGAGTTGTGATTCAGATCATGAGTCGTAGACTGAACTCGTAGAAGTAAACCCGCAGCATGACAACATCTCTGAGTTCCACGAGGACCGTTGATGACCCGTAGAAGTTTCCATGACCCGTAGAGTGTGTCCGTGGAAGCTAGCGATTCCAGTTTTCCTTGTTTAATTAGGATAGGATTTCTACTGTCTATAAATACCTTTCCTAGGTTGTATTTACATTTTTATGCTTGATACTTTGTAGGAAACACATTCAAAAATTTGTGATCTTGGTTTATTCTTGATTTTGAGAGTTATACACATCCATAGTTCTTTGTTCTTACTTCCATCCTCATCTATTCAAGTTTACAGATTTCTTTACTTCTTATTGTAAGTATATGATCATGAACGCATACATAACTTCTGATTGTTTACTTATAACCATGAGTAGCTAAATCCACAACTAGGGTTGTGGGAACCATGAAGGATTAACGAAGTAGGCAAAGTACTTGGGTATTCTAGGGTGGTGTTTATGCATGTAATGTTCTTCCTTTCATTTTGATTGCTTTTTAATAGTGCGCAATATTAGAACTCGCCTTATCCTTACTTGCCGGACCAAGGAGGTAACGGATGGGAAAAGGGTTGTTCAACGATGGAGATTTGAGGCTATCAACCTTCATCTAATAGCTTGACCATGTTCGAGAATAGATAATCTGGGATTCAGGGTAAGGGTTAGTAAATCATACACCCACGACCGAACCAAGGTGTGTATTGAAATTCATCTATCTTCCAGATCAAGGATTTAGGTGAACCTAACTTACCGATTCTGCATGCTAAGGACCAAGCTAGTTTACTAAGTACAAACGCCTTACTAAGTTATGATCTCATGGGAAATGCTATCCTAGTCGCTTCTCTCATTGATTACAACTCTCAATACTAAAAACAGCTCAAAAAGGGACGAATAGAAAAGCGACGGACAACGTCGCTCTTAAAAAGCGACGAAAAAAGCGATGTTGTCCGTCGCTTTTCTATTTTTTTTTTTAATTTACAATTATTTTTTTACAAAAGCGACGGACAACGCCTCTTTGTCCGGCGTTTTTTTTGGCGGATTTTTTCGCCAAAATTATTTATAATTAATTAATTTTTATTTTTATTTATAATTAATTAATAAGCAACGGGCAACGTCGCAATAATTAAAAAAATAAAAAATAATTTTAAAGAAAGCGACGCTATCCGTCGCTTTCTTTAAAATTTAATTTATATTAAAAAAATAGAAAAGCAACGGACAACATCGCTTTTGTCCATCGATTTTTGGTCAATATGCGGTTAACTCATTTAAAAAAGTGATGGACAAAAGCGACGTTGTCCGTCGCTTTTTAAACAATAAAGTGAACCCAGATAGGGTCACTTCTCCATTTCCCTCTTCTCTCTTCTCTCTTCTCCTCTCTTCTCCACACCTCCACACACCTCCACACCTCCACACCACCTCCACACCACCACACCTCCTGCTTTCGCTGCCGTTGTTGCCGCTGCCGTTGGTGCCGCCGCCTCCTTCCTCCTCCATCATTAATTTTCGAGTTAGAGTTTATTTAAAATTCAAGGTTAGATTTTTTTATTTTTTTTCAATTACATTGCATTTATTTTAGGTTAATGTTAGATTAAGAACATTGTTAGTTGTTATGTATATTAGAACTTGAATTAGTAGTATTTAAAATTTCAAGTTAGGGTTTATTTGATATTTTTTATTATTATTAGAAAGTTTGTTAGTTTTGAATCTTTAAATTATTTTTTGTCATTTATTTTAAGTTAATGTTAGATTATGAACGTTGCTAGTTGTGAATCTTGAATAATGTTATGAACATTTATAATTCATATAACTGAATTTTTGAATTGAATTTGAGAAGTTTGAACTTGAATTTGATTTTAGAATTTGTGAGCATAGTAAATATCTTAGGCTCTTGATTTTATGTTTGAATTAGGTTCTTGAATTAAATTCTTGAATTAAATTCTTGAATTAGTTTTCAATTTTAGGTTATTGAATTAGGTTCTTGTATTTGATAGTGAAGTTGGAAATTTTGAATTAGTTTATATTGTTGGGTTATAATGTTGAATTAGTTTTCAACTTAGGTTGTTGAATTAGGTTCTTGAATTTGATAGTGAAGTTGGAAATTTTAAATTAGTTTATATTGTTGAGTTATAATTTTTAGTTAGTTTTGAACTTTAGGTTGTTGAATTAGGTTCTTGAATTTGATAGTGAAGTTGAAAATTTTGAATTAGTTTATATTGTTGGATTATAATTTTGAGTTAGATTTCAACTTTAGGTTGTTGAATTAGTTTTTGGAATTTGATAGTGAATTTGAAAATTATGAATTAGTTTATATTGTTGGGTTATAATATTGAATTAATTTTCAATTTTAGGTTGTTGAATTAGGTTCTTGAATTTGATAGTGAAGTTGGAAATTTTGAATTAGTTTATATTGTTGGGTTATAATTTTGAGTTAGATTTCAACTTTAGGTTGTTGAATTAGTTTCTTGAATTTGATAGTGAATTTGAAAATTTTGAATTAGTTTATATTGTTGGGTTATAATCTCGAAGTTTTCAACTTTAGGTTGTTGAATTAGGTTCTTGAATTTGATAGTGAAGTTGGAAATTTTGAATTAGTTTATATTGTTGGGTTATAATCTTGAATTAGATTTCAACTTAGGTTGTTGAATTAGGTTGTTGAATTTGATAGTGAAGTTGGAAATCTTAAATTAGTTTATATTGTTGAGTTATAATTTTGAGTTAGTTTTCAACTTTAGGTTGTTGAATTAAGTTCTTAAATTTGATAGTGAAGTTGTAAATTTTGAATTAGTTTATATTTTTGAGTTATAATTTTGAGTTAGTTTTCAACTTTAGGTTGTTGAATTAGTTTCTTGAATTTGATAGTGAATTTAAATTTTTTGAATTAGTTTATATTGTTGGGTTATAATCTTGAATTAGTTTTCAACTTTACGTTGTTGAATTAGTTTCTTGAATTTGATAGTGAAGTTGAAAATTTTGAATTAGTTTATATTGTTGAGTTATAATTTTGAGTTAGTTTTCAACTTTAGGTTGTTGAATTAGTCCTCTGTGACTAGAGAGGGGATGGTCTCAAGGATCTCATCTTCAAGCACCGAACCTAAAAAAAGGCAATTACTTCACTTTACTCGAGCTAATCAGGCTTGATGCCGGGAATAGAAGAAGATCTGATTCACCAATAGGCGAAGAAGCAATATATATTTCAAATATCTACTATTATCTTCTCACCTCATTCAGTCTTGATGGCAGATAGTTCAATGTACGCTCGATTGCTAGTAGTTTGAGGGAGAGTTCGAAAGCTTTGCTTTGATTCAATAGGTAATAGAGAGCAAATGCATCTATCATCATTGATGCATAAATAAAGATACCAATTAGTAGTGATTGAATTCCTTCTATGGTTCCACATGAGAAACCAGTACGAATATAACCTACATGTCCAATTGAACTATGAGCTAGAAGTCTTTTTACTTTCGTTTGGGCCATGGCGGCCAGTGCTCCTAAGATCATAGAAGCAATGCTGCAGAAAAAGAAGATTTGTTGCAATGTAGCTCCATAAGAACCATGATGTCTTGATGAAGTGTAGAACGGGGTTGTCTTTCCATTGAGCCGGGGATAGTGAATTTGAAAATTTTGAATTAGTTTATATTGTTGGGTTATAATCTTGAATTAGTTTTCAACTTTAGGTTGTTGAATTAGGTTCTTGAATTTGATAGTGAAGTTGAAAATTTTGAATTAGTTTATATTGTTGGGTTATAATCTTGAATTAGTTTTGAACTTTAGTTTATGTTATGAATGTCAATGAGTCTAATTTATAATTTAATTATTATATTTTTGTAGATGGATCATCGCTTATGGATATATGATATGTATTATTAAAATGATGGTCCTATTAAACCTGAATTTTTTGATAGAGTTAGAGGTTTTATCGAGCATGCAATGTCACTAGACAACTATCAAAGTCATGGTGTGATTAGGTGTCCTTGTAGTAAATGTCGGTGCCTGAAGGTTTTTCATCCAGATATAGTTATGGTTCATCTCTATCGTAGTGAATTTAAGAGTAGATATTTTGTGTGTGCTGATCATGGTGAGAAAGATGGGTCGAATGGTATATTTTATAATTCGTTGCCTATGAATGAATATAATAGGGTTGAACATGATAGGTCTCAAGATGATAGGATTGAACACGATAGGATGCATGAAATGGTTAATGATGCTTTCGGGGTTCAAGATGGGATAGAACCCGAATAGTATTTAGAAGAAGAAGCTCCTAATGAAGAAGCAAAACGCTTTTATAAACAATTACAAGAGGGTAATCATCCATTATGTGAAGGCAATCCACATTCTGCTTTGTCAATTGCAGTTAGACTATTGAGTATCAAATCAGATTGGAGTGCTCCTCAAACTCTTATGGACTCTGTAGTTGATCTTGTGGAGGAAGTAGCTAATAATCCAGAGTTGAATATACCTAAGAATTTTTATGAAGCAAAGAAATTGGTTTCCAAGTTAGGATTTTCATATGATAGAATTAGTTCTTGTGTAAATGGTTTCATGTTGTTCTATAAGTATGATGATTATCATGACAATTGTAAGTTTTGTGGACATGCTCGGTATAAGCGGACTCCCGGTGGAAAGATGGTTCTAATTAAGGCGATGCACTATCTACCTCTTATACCTAGGTTAAAGAGATTGTACGCTTCAATGAGTTCTTCCCCACATATGAGATGGCACCGTGAAAATAGAAGGCCACCGGGTGTCTTGTCTCATCCATCAGATGGAGAAGCTTGGAAGCATTTTGGTAGAACATATCCTGATTTTGCTAGAGAATCAAGAAATGTTAGATTGGGATTGTGTGCAGATGGTTTTACACCATTCTCTAATAATGCTGCACCTTATTCTTGCTGGCCTGTATTTCTTACTCCATATAATCTCCCGCCTGAAATGTGTATGATAAGTCCCTACTTATTTCTAAGTTGTATTATCTCGGGTCTCCGTAATCCAAAAATTTTGATTGATGTCTATCTGCAGCCATTGATAGATGAGCTAAAACAATTATGGTTTGACGGTGTAGTGACATATGATATATCAAGTACGCAAAATTTTACTATGCGTTCTTCTTTAATGTGGACTATTAATAATTTTCCTGCATATGGGATGTTGTCGGGTTGGATGACTGCTGGAAAGTTAGCTTGCCCGCATTGCATGGAAAATTCTAAAGCATTCACTTTAAAGCATGGCCAAAAAAATTGTTGGTTTGATTGTCACTGTCAGTTCTTGCCAATGGACCACGAGTTTAGAAATATAAAAAATGCATTCAGAAAGAATAAGGTTGAAAATGATCCACCACCTCCATCACTTTCAGGACATCGGATTTGGGAGAGAGTTAGTCAGTTGCCTAAAATTATAGATTTAGGAGAGAGTACTAGACTTCCTAAATATGGTGTTGAACATAATTGGACCAAACAAAGCATTTTTTGGGAGTTACCGTATTGGAAGGATAATCTTCTACGACATAATCTTGATGTGATGCACATTGAAAAAAATTATTTTGATAATTTGTTCAACACAGTAATGGATGTTAAGGGCAAGACAAAAGACAATCCAAAAGCTAGAATGGACTTAAAGAAATATTGTAAGAGAAAGGAGTTGTGGTTGCAGGAAATAAGAAATGGTAAAGTGGTTAAGCCCAAGGCAAGTTTTTCATTCACATTGGATGAAAAATGAGAAATTTGTGAGTGAGTGAAGAATTTGAAAATGCCCGAGGGCTATGCTTCGAATTTGGAAAAGAGGACAGATATGGATGAAGGAAAAATGATTGGTATGAAAATCCATGATTGTCATGTTTTCATGGAAACTCTGATTCCCATCACATTTAGCCATCTAACCGACAATATATGGAAACCAATCACAGAAATAAGTCTATTCTTCAAAGATTTGTGTTCTAACACTTTGTTGGAGAGTAGCTTGGAAAGGATACAGCAAAATATTCCTGTTATCACCACTAAGTTGGAGAAGATCTTTCCATGTGGCTTTTTTAATGTGATGGGGCATCTTCCAGTTCACCTTATAGAAGAGGCACGCCTTGGGGGGCCAGTTCAAACAAGGTGGATGTATCCATTCGAGAGGTAATGACCCTTTATTGCTTTTGTTATTCTTTCTCAAACATATTATGTTAATTAGCAAACATGAAATTATATAGGACAATTGGCAAGTGCAAACAAACTATTAAGCAAAGGGGAAAGATCGAAGAATCAATTTGTGAAGCTTATCTTGCAAGAGAAACTGCTCATTTTTGTTCTTACTACTTCGGGAATGAAGTGCTATGTAAGAGAAATAGAGTCAATTGCAATTATGATGGTGATGGTGATCCTATGTTTGAACCGATTTTAATTTTTAATCAAGCTGGGCGAGGATCTAAAAAACGTCAAAGGCGAGGTTTCACTAGTGTTGAAAAGCAATCAGCTGTGACACATATTTTGCTCAATTATCCCAAAATTCAACCATATCTTAAGTAAGTTTTGTTGAATTGTGTTATCGAATTACATAAATTTAAATACTAAGTGTTAATTAAACTAACAAAATATCTCAATATACTCTTAACAATAAATTCGTAAGCATATGGGGTAATGATGCCATATATACAAACTTTTCTGATTGGCTGAAAAAATATGTAAGTGTGTAAAAGCTCATTTACTCATTTACGCTTAATATTGAATTAACATGTATAATATACTCATTTACTAAAATTTAATTTGTAGATTTTTATGAACATAATATTGTCAAACATTCACAATTGGTGAGAGATGTTGAACTTGGGCCTGAAAGTCAAATTCAGATGATGACTAAGTATTGTGTGAATGGCTTCAAGTTTCAAACTGAAGAAGTTTCTACGTATAAGAAAACTAATAATAGCGGAGTGTGCATTCAAGGTGATGTCGGCGGTAATGGCTAAACTATTGAATATTATGGTGTCATACAAGAGATTATTAAAGTTAGATATCCTGGTTGGCCGAAAAAAAGATAGTTCTATTTTGGTGCAAGTGGTTTGATCCTTCACATAGAGGTACTAAGGTGAATCAACAACATAATAATTATAATTGAAGTAAAGCATACGAAAAAATATGGTCGCTATGATCCTTTTATCATTGCACAAAATATTAAGCAGGTGTATTACACTCCATATCTGTTGTGCAGAGATAAGATTGATTGGTGGGTGGTCATAAAAACTAAGCTTGTGGGTTGGATTGAGATTGAGAATGTGTTAGATATGGCGTACCAGAATGATGTCGCAGTTGTTCATCAAGAAATGGATGCTGAGTTGGAAAACAATCTAGAACATCCTCAACACATATTAGAAGAAGTTTCTGATGATGAGTTGGTTTCCATCGCAAATCTTGAGGGAAAAATAACTGAGGAGGAAGAATGGGACGATGAATATGAAAAAAGTGATGAAGAAGAATGGGAGACTGATGAAAATGAATCAAGTGAGGACGAAGATTGGGAGAATATAGACTAGTATGTAAATTTCTTTATACTTATGATTATGATTTTAATTTCTTTAATACTTGTGGTTATGATTTTCTTTAATACTTATAATTTTCTTTATATATTTTAATGTAAATTTGCATACAGATGTCATCAGGTGATGACAGATTGCACAACTTATATCTTGGCAGATTCTGAGAGACAATGGAAGGACAAAGATAAAGATATGTGCTAGACCGTCGAGCCTCTTAGATTGACTTTCTTTTAGTTTGTATTAGTTTTTGACACTTTATTTATAATTTTATACTTCTTTTATATTTTAAAATACTTTGTAGGTCTTTTGGGTGGATCTTTTATATATTTAATGAATGTTTTACTTCATATTTAGTTTCTTGTTGATGTTGTAGTCGTTTTATGAATGTTGTGGTAGCAATTTTTTGGGCTGTATTTGAATTAGTTTTGTAAATGGCAGGTCGTGCATATTGAAAATACAAATTTTTGCAGCTGAAAAAAATACAGAAAAGCAACGGACAGCGTCTCTTTGTCCGTCGCTTTTCTGGAATTTTTAAAAAAAATTCCCAGAAAAAGCAACGGACAACGTCGCTTTTCTGGAAAAAATTTACCAGGACAAGAATAAAATTCATCGCTTTTTACTTGGCGACACAGTCTGTCGCTTCTAAAGCGACGCAGTCCGTCGCTTCTAAAGCGACGCAGTCCGTCGCTTCTAAAGCGACGCAGTCCGTCGCTTCTAAAGCGACGCAGTCCGTCGCTTCTAAAGCGACGCTGTCCGTCGCTTTTGAAAAAGCGACAGGCCATTTTCCCACGGTAGTGAGGCCGTCACTTTTCCGTCGCTTTTGGCCGTCTCTTTTTGGCCTATTTTTTAGTAGTGTCTTAAAACTGTCACAGGTTACTTGTTTACATTCTAGTTACAATTATTACTTGTTACATTAAAACCCCCCTTTGTAGGGAAATAAACGGCTGACAGCGCAACTAAATACTAATCAACCATAGTCCTAACATATTCCCTGTGGGATCGACACCAATCTTCATTGGATTCTTTATTTGAACAGCGATCGCTTACGCTTCTAAAAGGAGGTGTAATTTGGGCGTATCAAATTTTGGCACCGTTGCCGAGGAATACGATTTAGGATTAAGAGAGATTGTGTTTATTTCACTATTAGTCCTTATTTTCTGATTTTACTTTTTCTGTTATTTTTGTTTTGTTATGAAGGTTGCACACTTGTTCATACCCAAAGGAGTCAAGGCAATCATTTGATCCCATACGATCCTGAACTCCATAGAACTTTGAGAAACATGGATAAAGAGGGAGTTTATGAGACACCGGAACTGGTCACAACTCGATTGTTGGTCGAAGAAGAGCAGAGGAAAAAGGCAGGGGAAGATGCTCTTGCCACTGAAGATGCTCAAATTGCAACAAAACTTGTAGCTCAAAATGGGGCAGCTAAGAAAGAAAGGCAAGCAAGACAACAAGCTGCTCGTCAAGCTGCACCAGATGCACAAGTTGCAACAAATGAAGCAGCTCAATAAAATTTGCCTAGAGGACCAGTCATCCCAAGAGGGAATAAAGGCCGACAGTGGTAGCAACCATGACAAGCCCCTCGGTATGATATTGATGATTATGATGAGGATGACTTAGGGACTATCAGGACCATAGTAGTACCACCACTGCCAATAGGTACAAAGTTTGACATCACCAGCGCCATGATCTAGCTATTGAACCTAAAAGGACTATATCCTGGGCTGCCTATTGAGGATGCAAATCTGCATGTGTCTAATTTTATGGGAATCTGCAAGGCGTATAATCTGCTAGGGGTGGAGCAAGATGCCATTAGACTGAGGCTATTCCCATTTTTGTTGACTGGAGAGGCAACTGTTTGGCTCCATGAGTTGCCTGAAAATTCTATATTTACATGGCTAGAGCTAGGGACTCAGTTCCTCGAGAGGTTATTTCCACCGTCTAAGATGTTGCAGATGAAATAAGAGATTTATAACTTCAAGCAGCTACCCATGGATGCACTGCTTAAAACATGGTTGAGGTTCACTAAGAAGCTGAAGCAGGTTCCGAAACACAGAATCCCTTCCGAGAATTTAATGGAGATATTTTATAGAGCATTGAATGCCAGCATTAAGGCGTTAGCTGATATGGTGACTGGGGGAGCATTCATGGAGAACACTTATATGACGCGTCTGAGAAGCTTGATAGAGTCACAAAGACAAACAGAGCTTGACACACTAGAGATGCTGAGAGTTCAACAGGTACTTATGTAGTGGGGATCTCCATCGACCATCAAGAATTTCAGGATATTAAACAGAGTTTCGCAACCTTGCAAAAAACTGTGGATCTAATTGCGAAGAAAATTCTTAATGATGGGCTGGAAAAGGTGAAAGTTGTGGGTTCCCAAGGTATAGCACTGAGACAAGATAAGTACGATGATAAATAAGAAGTAAATTATTTGAACGATCAAGTGGCAGGTTTCTGGACCAATGACCAAGGGAGTCAAGGTTGGAACAGAGATAGAGATAACAACTACAATCAATCCGGATACAAAGACAGGAGTAGGGGTAGAGATGGTGATTGACAGAAGAGAGATGGTTAAAAGAATGATAGGATTGACCTGTATGTCTCTCCTAAAAATCACTACTCAGATGCTGATCAATCGCTCCCACCCATGAGAGAGCTGATGAATAAGTTATTGCAAAAGGCTGATGCTACGGAGGGAAGCTTAAAGGATATACGTGTGGATCTTTCTAGCATGAGTCAAAGGGTTAACTCTCATTCTATAGCGATAAAGCAGATTGAGGCACAAATGAGTCAGATGTCTACAACTTTGAATCCGTGCCAAAAGGGTACACTCCCAAGTGATACAATTCTGAATCTAAAAAATGATCGACAAGTTATGGATGTGACTACCCGAAGTGGAAAATAGACTATTGATCCTCCTATGCCTATATTTGTTGATGAGCCGGCTGAGCCTGAAATTAATGATGATGAGATTGTGGTAAAGTCTGAAGAGAAAGACAACGGTGAAGGTCCAAGTGAGAAGAAGTCTTCTAAGGCAAAAGTGAAAAATAAAGAGGTTACTCCAGTCTTGAAGCCCATCCCAGTACCTCTTCCACCTTACCCACAGAGATTGAAGAAAAAGGTTGAGGACGGTAAATTTCACAAGTTCATCTCTATGTTGAAACAACTTTCAGTCAATATTTCTTTAAGCATTGGAGCAGATGCCTGGATATGCTAAATTCATGAAGGATCTGGTGACTAGGAAGAGAATGGTAAGCTTTGAGCCAGCTGATAATTTGTACCATTGTAGTGCAATAGCCTCCCGTTCGTTGGTGCAGAAAAAGGAAGATCCAGGAGCTTTTACTATTTCTTGCACGATTGGAGCATTCTACTTTTCTAAGGCGTTGTTTGATCTGGGTGCTAGCATCAATATGATTCCATTAGTAGTGTTTAATTAGTTGGGCATGGGAGCCCCCAAACAAACTATAATGCAGCTTCTTACGGTAGATCGTATAGTGAAAAGGCTTGTAGGGATTCTCTATGATGTGCTTGTGAAAGTTGATACTTTTATCTTCCCTGCAGACTTTGTGATTCTTAACTACGAGGTTGATTTTGAGGTTCCTATCATATTAGGATGACCATTCCTTGCCATCGGACATGCGTTGGTTGATTTAGAGACTGGGCAAATGAAGTTCAAATTGAATAATGAGGTATGCGAGTGGTTTTTGTTATTGATGTGGTTGATGAGGATCAACTAATTGTGCCTGTTGAGGAGAGACTTGGTGTTGAAGCATTAGCAGCTGTGATTATGAATTTTGATGGACATGACATTGAAGAGTATAATGATATGGTTGAAGCACTTACAGGTATGGGGTCTTATACCTACGCTCCGAAAAAGCTTGATTTGGACCTAAAGAATAGACAGACACCACCTGCCAGACCATCTATTGAGGAGCCTCTAGTCTTGGAGCTCAAGGCGCTTCCATCACATCTTCAGTATGTGTTTTTAGGAGCTAATGAGACCTTGCCAGTTATTATTGCTGCAGACTTAGGAGAAGGGCAAGATGAAGCTCTAGTTTCTGTGTTGAGAATGTTTTAAAGGGCCATTGGTTGGTCTATTGTCGACATCATTGGGATTTTGCCTGGAATATGCACTCATAAAATTCAGCTAAACCCAGATTGCATTCCAAGTATTGAGCACTAGTGTAGGTTGAATCAGCCCATGCAAGAGGTTGTCAAGAAGGAGATTATCAAGTGGCTGGATGCAGGTATGGTTTACCCTATTGCGGATAGCAAATGGGTGAGCCCTGTTCAGTGTGTGCCAAAGAAGGGCAGGATTACGGTAGTCCCAAACACAAAGAATGAGTGGATTATAAGAAGCTGACGCTTGGACTGAAAGGGATCATTTTTTGATGCCGTTCATGGATCAGATGTTAGACCATCTCGCTGGTAGAGGATGGTACTATTTTCTTGATGGTTACTCAGAATACAATCAGATTTTGATTGCGCTTGAAGACCAAGAGAAGACCACTTTCACCTGTCCATATGGGACATTTGCGTTCAAGAGAATGCCTTTTGGTCTATGCAATGCACCAACAACTTTTCAGCGTTGCATGATGTATATTTTCTCATACATGGTGGACACTATTGAGGTATTTATGGATGACTTTTTGGTATTTGGTGACTCTTTTGAAGATTGTTTGGCTTATCTGAGTTGTGTGCTAAAAAGATGTGGAGATTGTAACCTAGTGCTGAACTGGGAAAAATGTCACTTCATGGTGAAAGAGGGTATAGTGCTTGGTCATCGGATCTCCAAGAAGGGTATAGAGGTTGATAAAGTGAAGATTGAGGTGATTGAAAAATTTCCTCCACCAGTTTCTGCAAAGGGGATTCGAAGCTTTTTGGGGCATGCTGGTTTTTATCGAAAATTTAACAAGGATTTCTCCAGAATTGCAAATCCATTGTGCAAGTTATTAGAGAAGGAGGTAAAGTTTGTTTTTTATGAGGCATGTTTGAAGGCATTCGAGGCTCTAAAGGAAAAGATGATCTCTGCCCCTATATTATCTCTCCTAATTAGTCTCAACCTTTTGAGGTTATATGTGATGCTAGTGGAGTGGCGCTAGGAGCAGTCCTAGGCCAAAGACGTGAAAAGGTTCATCATACCATATACTACGCTAGAAAAGAACTTAATCCTGCTCAAAAGAACTACACGGTGACTGAGCAAGAGCTGCTTGCAGTGGTATTTGCATTTGAGAAATTCAGATCCTATTTGCTTGGCATAAAGGTGGTGGTGCACATTGACCATGCAACTCTTTGCTACCTCATGGCAAAGAAGGACGCAAAGGTGAGATTGATTAGGTGGGTATTGCTACTACAAAAGTTTGAATTTGAAGTGAAGGACCGAAAGGGTACAGAAAATCAGGTAGCAAACCACTTGTCTAGATTAGAAGAAGAGGCGATGCTGAAGATAAATGATGAACAAGAGATTGATGATTGGTTTCTAGACGAGCAAGTGATGGGTGCCTCGCAAGACCTGATTCCATGGTTTGCAGACTTTTCCAACTACTTGGAAAGTGATTTGGTGCCTCCTGATATGTCTGTTCACCAAAGAAGAAAGTTCATGTCCGATGTCAAGAAATTCTTCTGGGAGGAGCCATTCTTGTTCCGTGTGTGTGTGCTGATACTATGATCCAGAGATGTGTGCCTCAAGCTGAGATGATGGATATACTAGAGGCTTGCCATCCATCACCTGTTGGGGGACATCATAGTGGTATATGGACCACAAACAAGATCTTACAATACGACTACTATTGGCGGACTATTCACAAAGACTCCATGATTTTGCTAAAGCTTGCAACAGGTGTCAAAGAGAATGAGGTATATGAAGGAGGCATGAGCTTCCTATTAATCTCATCCTTGTGATTGAGCTGTTTAACATTTGGGGTATTGACTTCATGGGCCTGTTTGTGTTGTCTAATGGAAACCAATGCATATTGGTGGCTGTTGACTATGTATCAAAGTGTGTGGAGGCGATTGCACTTCCAAGTAATGAGGGTAAGTGTGTCACAACATTCTTGAAAAAGAACATCTTCTCCAAATTTGGTACACCAAGTACAATCATTAGTGATGGAGGATCTCACTTTTGCAACAAGCTGTTTCGGGCATTACTAGTGAAATATGGAGTAAAACATAATGTTGCAACCCCTTATCATCCCCAGACTAGTGGGCAAGTGGAAGTCTCAAACTGCGAAATAAAGTCAATCATGTCCAAGACTGTCAATGCCAATAGAAAGGATTGGTCATGGAAACTAGATGATGCTTTATGGGCATACCAGACTGCATTCATGATGCCAATAGGTATGTCACCATATCAGCTTATATAAGGAGAAAATGAAATTGTATCATAACCGAAAGATCGAAAAGAGAAATTTCCAGCTGGGTGACTTGGTCCTACTTTTAAATTCTAGACTTCACTTATTTCCTGGCAAGATGAAGTCCAAGTGGATTGGACCATTCAAGGTGGTACAAGTGTTTCCTCACGGGGCAGTTGAACTTGAGAATCATGATGGCAAAAGGTTCAAGGCTAATGGGCAGCGGATCAAAGCATATTTGGGTACCGCAGAGGAGCTTAAAGCAATTGAAGCTTGGAACCTTGATGAATTCATCCCACCCAAGGAGCTTGATAAAGTCTGAGTAATCAAGCAACCTGCGTCATGCCGCGACATTAAATCAGGCACTGCATGGGAGGCAACCCATAGATTTTTCTTTTTACTTTTGTTTTTGTAGAAGTGTTTTGGTAAAGCCTGAGTAGCCAAATGTAATGACCCTTCTAGTTATTCCCACGTATACATATTCCTTGAACCGTTAGAGCTTGTTTGTAGCGGCCCCAAGTCACTTAAGGCTCGTCAGGACCGGTATTTCGGTGTTGGGTCCATTTGTTTGATCGTAAGGTTCTTTGATAAATTTTCTGAACTTTGGGTCAAATGTATCGGAACTTTTCTCTCAATATATAAAGAGTTAGAAGTCCCCCGAAATACCAAATCGAAGGTCTATGAGTCTAGTTTCCAACGCACAAAACCTCACGTCCAACTGATCTCGGAGTAAACAGTTATGACTATTTTACCGCGGACTGTCTGGCAGAAAACGGGGTGCGAACCGGGTCGCGAACCGGGTCGGGTTAAACTCGGTTTAAGCCTCAACTTCATGTTTTAAAATGCCATTTTAGTTCCGAAACAGTGATAAAACATAAGGGAGGATCTCGAGAGAATTCTTGAGTATCGAAATCGTGCGTACTTGAAAATATTTAATTTAAAAGTTGAATGTGGTAGAAAATTATATTATTATTACCTTTTTAAAATATTTTAAAGGTTTATGGAAAATATTTTTGATACGATATAATTGTATATGTATTTATTTTATAAGGTTTTTATACATTGTAATATTTTAACGGAGATAGTAAATTTAGTTATGTTAAAATTTATTATTATAATATAGTAGGTTTTATTCGAAATAATTTTCTATGAATTATGGTATATTTAAAAAACTATATTTATTTTACCACGAACTTATGCAATACCCAAATATATATAACGGGGTAAAAATATTCTTTCAATAGTGCCACCTCCACTCCACGTGGGAATGGAGGGGTTGGACAACTCATTGTTAACAACATAAGATGCTGCCACATATCCACTCATTAGCATATTAGCTAACTTAAGTGGCATTAATAGGATTAATGATCACTTTTGGCTTTTCATCTTTTTGGTTACTGTCAGATGGGTGGGCAATATAATCCTACTTGTTACTTCCAATTGCCAAAGGCAATTCTGAAGCCTTATCATGTATAAGCTTGCAAATACGTGCTCACGTTAGTAAGGAATACTTTTCCTAGTCAAGTTATTCCATCCCAAATCCGATTCCGATTTAGTTTTGGATTTTCTCGGAGTGGTTCGAGCTTGGACATCGTTGTTCTAGCAGCTTGTCGTCGGACGACAGGTAGGTTACGGTTTATTTTCCCTAGACTCCGCATATATAGAATAAAATTATATTAATGGACATCCTTGGGTTGGTTTATTAGGTTGGTACCACAGACCTCGACCGCTTTATTCATGTCCGCCTACTTTTGTTCCTCCGTTGCTTGTAGTATTTGCCGATATATTTTATTTACCCTTGTGGTCCTGTGAGGCCTTGCTGACTCTGGAACATAAAAGGTGGGATTTTGGGAATGTCCGCGAGTCCCGGGCATAGAATTATCCTTCTAGGCTGGTTATGCTTGCTGAGTAGCTGTGGGCCTGTGCAGGGTCGATAGGTTGATTGTGAGCTGCTGGGCAGCTATTGTGTTTGATCATACCATTTTCATGCATATAAAGAGGTTTATACATGTTTTACTACGGTTTGGGCTTCGGGCCTACTGGCACCATTTTCTAAACCTTGCATGGCCCGGGGGGGCCATTTTTTATGGAAATAATTTGGAAATGGTTTGATTTAACTTGTGAATATTTTTGGGCAAGAAAGTAAAATTATGTTTAAAATCATCAGTTTTACGATTCACGCTAGACTCGGCAGGGCCGGGGTGCTAGTTGAGTTTTCTTGTTACTTGAGATGATTTTTAGTTACGGTCGGACCGAGCACCTGAGATGACTTTTTACTGTTTAGACCCGGTTATTCCCGGGCACCCTTGGAGGAGTTTTTAAGATATTTTCCTACTATTTTTAGTCCTGGACAGGGTCTGGGCATGCATATTAGAGACTGGGTCTCTATCTTGATATCAGACTTGCTTCCGGACGACATGTATTGATACTGAGTTTTAGTATGGGGTCTGGGACCTCCATGGACCTTGCCATCCGGGCCAGGGGCTACGGGCTGCGTGTGCCGGAGGAGGGGTATATGGTGGAGTAGAGGTATACGGGCAGTGTCCTTCCATGGAACCTACCTGCTGGGCCGGATCGGCGCCGGAGGAGGTACATACAGAGATACCATTTCACTTGAGATCTTCATGCATCATATCATCCATTGTTTGAGGCTCCACCCTTGTTTGTTGTTTGTTGATTGTACGCTCCGGTAGTATGGGATGCCGGGGGGTTTGTTTTCACTTGTTTGTGTTCCTCGGTTGTATGGGCGGCCGGGGGACTGTAGGTAGACTTTTGCTATTTACTTACAGAATTATTCTCTATTAGGGATAAGTATGAGATTGGTTACTGCTAGACTGTTAGTTTTCTGGATTTGAGAGTGATATGATTAGTTGGGTTTGATTCATGTCTCTGAGCATGCCTATCATTACTCTTTCTCTCTTCTTCTTACACTTGAGGTTACCGGCTATCACCGTCCCATTTCATAAACTTATTTTGTATACACTGTTGTTGCAAGGACCCCAGGTGCGTTATTTCTTACTTTCACCTGTGCCTATGGTGTGTATATTCTGCTTACTAGCCTCATATGTGGTTCTGTTGATTTCCCTCTGGGCTAGTTCCTATGTACCTTTCATTGATTTCTGTGACTACTTGCTTCTATTCTGTCTATTACTACGCTTTTATCTTATATGTGCCCAGTCGGCCTATGATACCTACTGGGTACCTTATGCTTCGCATTTGGTGCTCACCCCTACCCTCTGCATCTTTGGGTGCAGATCCTAGCGTGGGCCATCGCTGATAGATCGCTGTGATTCGTGCTTGGAGATCTGTCGGGGACTACTTCAGACTGAGGGTGAGCTCTTGGCGATTGGAGCTTAGCTTTAGTTTATCTTTTGCTTCATGTACTCTATTACCATTCAGAGACATCTGTATATACTGTTTGGATTATTTGCACTCCATGTATGTAGTTTGGGCTCTATACTATGATACCAGGTCTTGGGGTTTAGTTTAGTTTCTGCATATGTATGTATTTATAGTCCTTTTATCTGTTCTCTTCATCTTGTTCTCTTATTTGTTAGATAGTAGCCCATTATTAACTGTTCTGGGCTACGGGGATTGGTTCACCTGCCGGGGGTTGTAGGTTCCATCATGACCGAGAAATTGGGTCATGACAACTTGGTATCAGAGCTTTAGGTTCACCGGTGTCATTGGTATAGGAGCCAATGTCTAGTAGAGTCCTGCGGATCGGGGCGGAGACGTCCGTACTCAATCTTTAGGAGGCTACAGTGACATTTTAGGAAATTTGACTCTTTCATTGCTTCTGTGTCATGCGTGGAACCCTTGAAGTTTCTGGAAATCTCATTTGTTCTACTTCATCCTTCCGCAGATGGTTCGTACGTGATCATCGGCATTACGCGGAGATGAGCCTCCCACTCCAGCGCCAACTCCAGCGCTAGTTCCAGCGCCAGCTCCAGCACCAGCTCTAGTGCCCACTTCTGTGCCAGCTCCAGCCGCAGCTCAGTCTCCAGATATTCGGGGATTACTATTACAGCTTTTGGGTATGATTGGAGAGCGGCCTTCTGAGGTAGCGCAGATATCCGCTCAGGGGGCAGCCCTGGGTGCACAGAGCTCAGGAGCGCAGCCTACTACTATGGTTCCCCATGCGGAGGTCATTCCGGTTCCATCTGTTGCACAGCCTCTTGCTCCTCTCCCAGTTATGACAGAGTCAGAGCAGAAGGCGTTGGGTAGGTTTTTGAGGTTAGCACCTCCGAGGTTTGCGGGTACTTCTGGATAGGATCCACATAAATTTATTACTACCTGTGAGGAGATGTTGCATCATTTGGGTTTGTTAGAGACTCACGGGGTTGGTTATACTACCTATCAGTTGAAGGGCCCAACGAAGTTATGGTGGAGGGCCCAGGTTGCTTGTAGACCACCATCGTCACCTCCTTTGACCTGGTCTGAGTTTTATGAGGCCTTTATGGCCAAGTTCCTACCGCATAGTGATCGTGAGCATCGCAGGGAGCAGTTTACTCACCTTACGCAGGGGTCTATGACTATCTCGGAGTATGAGACCCGTTTCCATCACCTAGCACCGTTCAGAGCTATGATCATTCCTACCGAGGCTGATAGGATTCGCAGATTTGTATGGGGTTTGAGGCCAGAGATCAGGCAGCCAGCTGAGATATTGATTGCCAGTGGTCGGTCATTCTAGGCTATTGTAGAATATGCCCGCACAGTGGAGGACTTACAGCGACATGATCAGGGGTCCAGAGATAAGAGGCCTCGACATCAGGGTGTCTATAGTGGTTCCAGATATGGTGGTAGAGGTCCTCGCCAGTGGAGCCGGAGATATCAGCCACAGCAGTACCAGGGTCAGTCCAGCCGATCGGTTCAGGCTTCCCTTCAGACTTTTGGTAGTACCCAGTTTGAGCAGGGTCGGAGCAGCCATCAGGGCTATGGCGGCCAGTCTTCGAGGGGTACGGTTTCTGGGGCATCAGGTCGTGGTAGTCATACGGGATTTGCTGGTTCACCTAGACTGAGTAGGCCGTCAGGGGCTTGTTTTACTTGTGGTGCGATGGGTCATTTTGCTAGAGATTACCCTCAACAGGGTACAGTTCAGTTGGCCGAGCCTTTACGAGCAGCTCAGCCTCCAGCTAGAGGGAGTGGTCGTCAGAGTAGAGGTGGTGCTCCACGCGGCAGAGCAGGTGGTAGGGATGGCGGTTGGGCAGGTGGAGGTCGTCGTCAGTTTTACGCGGTCCCTAGGAGACCAGAGGCAGAGGTCTCAGATGCTGTGATTACAGGTATGATTTCTATGTGCCATCAGTCTGCTATGGCTTTATTTGATCCTGGATCCACTTGTTCATATGTATCTGCCTACTTTGTGCCTTGTTTGGGGTTGGCTAGTGAGCCATTATCTATTCCTGTTTCTATTTTGACCCCAGTAGGAGATTCTTTAGTCGTGGATCGGATTGTGAGATCCTGTATGTTATCTGTTGGTGATTCAGAGACTTGGGGTGATTTGATGATTCTTGATATGCTAGATTTTGATGTGATACTGGGCATGGACTGGTTATCCCCTCACCGTGTGGTTTTGGATTGTTATGCCAAGACCATTACCATAGTTGTGCCCGGTGTATCCCCCGTTGTGTGGCAGGGTTCTGTTAGCCATGCACCATCTGGGATCATCTCTTATCTTCGAGCTAGAAAGTTGATCTCCCGTGGGTGTTTAGCTTATCTAGCATATGTCCGAGATGTTAGTGCTGACCCTACTTCTCCTGAGTCCGTTCATGTGGTTAGAGACTTCCTCGATGTGTTTCCTACCGACCTGCCAGGCCTTCCACCTGAGAGAGATATTGATTTCACTATTGAGCTAGAGTCGGGCACTAGGCCCATTTCTATTTCTCCTTACCGTATGGCTCCTGCTGAGTTGAAGGAGCTTAAGGAGCAGCTCCAGGATCTGTTAGCTAAGGGGTTTATTAGACCTAGTGTGTCACCTTGGGGTGCTCCTGTTCTCTTCGTGAAGAAGAATGATGGGTCGATGCGCATGTGTATTGATTATCGGCAGCTGAATAGGGTGACAGTGAAGAATAGGTATCCGATGCTGAGGATTGATGATTTGTTTGACCAGCTTCAGGGTTCAGTCGTGTTTTTGAAGATTGATTTAAGGTCTGGCTACCATCAGTTGAGGATTAGGGCGGAGGACATCCCTAAGACAGCATTCAGGACACGTTATGGCCATTATGAGTTCCTGGTGATGTCTTTTGGGTTGACTAATGCCCCCGCAGCTTTATTGGGTTAGCAGTTACTACCGACGGTTCGTTGAGGGATTCTCTTCCATAGCAGCACCCTTGACTATGCTGACTAGGAAGGATGTCCCATTTCAGTGGTCGGATCAGTGCGAGGATAGCTTCCAGAGGCTTAAGGACTTATTGACTTCAGCACCAGTTTTGACTTTTTCGGTTGAGGGTCAGAGCTTCTCCGTGTATTGTGATGCTTCTGGGGTTGGTCTTTGTTGTGTGTTGATGCAGCAGGGTCGGGTAATAGCATATGCGTTGAGGCAGCTGAAGGTTCACGAGCGCAACTACCCCACTCATGACTTAGAGTTGGCGGCGGTAGTTTTCGCGCTCAAGATCTGGAGGCATTACCTATATGGAGTTCACTGTGAGATCTTCACTGATCACCGTAGTCTTCAGTATATCTACGAGTCAGCGGGAGTTGAACTCGAGACAGAGGAGATGGGTCGAGTTACTGAAGGACTATGACTTCACTATTCTGTATCATCCCGGGCAAGGCAAACGTGGTAGCCGGATGCCTTGAGCCGGAAGGCAGTGAGTATGCGGGTAGCCTAGCTTCTCTTTCAGTTCAGAGCGACCGTTGGCCTTGGATATCCAGTCCTTGGCTAACCGTTTGGTTAGGCTTGACTTGTCGGATCCTAGCAGAGTTCTCGCCAGTGTTGAGGTTCGTTCTACTTTGATTGATCAGATTCAGAGCCGTCAGTTTGAGGATCAGCAGTTGTGTGACCTTCGTGATCGGTTGTTCAGGGTGAGACCAGTCGGGCTACTCTAGATTCAGATGGGGTTCTGAGGTTTGATAGTCGCCTTTGTGTTCCGAGGATTAGTGATTTGATTCAGTTGATACTTCATGAGGCACATTGTACTAGATACTCCATTCACCCTGGCACAGCAAAGATGTATAGGGACTTGAGACAGCTTTACTGGTGGAGTGGTATGAAGCGGGATATAGCGGATTTTGTATCTCGGTGCTTGAACTGTCAGCAGGTTAAGTTCGAGCACATGAGACCTGGTGGTTTGATGCAGCGACTTCCCATTCCTGAGTGGAAGTGGGAAGGGATTACTATGGACTTTGTTGTTGGGTTGCCTCGTACTTCTCATGGGTTTGTGTCACGCCCCAAACCATGGGAGGCAT
Source organism: Jaltomata sinuosa (assembly GCA_003996215.1). NCBI lineage: Eukaryota > Viridiplantae > Streptophyta > Magnoliopsida > Solanales > Solanaceae > Jaltomata > Jaltomata sinuosa. The sequence continues at coordinate 32,683 of QJPP01000955.1, forward strand.
GACCGACACCCGGAGCCCCAAAAGGCCGAGGGTGTCAAAATAGAGTGTATCTCTATTGAACTTGCTGGGGGTATGAGACCGACAAGGTCTCTAAGAATAGCAATTTGAAACACTAAAAGCTCAATAGTAGTTAAGCAACTCAAGGCCGACAAGGCTATTATCATAGTAGATAGCTAATAACAAGGCCGACAAGGCCATACCCAACACTGATATACATATACACGTCTACAAGCCTCTAGGAGTAAGTAAAATATCTCATATCCAGGACAGGGCCCTGGACTACCCATAAGTTGTACATATACATAACCTGGCCAAAATATAAGCTAGACCTCTGACTCGTCAGCTCCAGGAAGAATGGAGCTTACCAAAATGGCTGAACTTTGCAACTCCTACTGAAGAGATCTGTCTGGATATCTGTCTGGACCTGCAGGCATGTATGCAGCACCCCCAGGCAATAGGGACGTCAGTACGACAATAATGTACTGGCATGTAAGGTAGAAACATAAAAGCAAGTCACAAGTAGTAAATCCGAACAAGATATAATATGAAACTTGTAAACTGTAATTGGTAAGACTCGTTAAGCTCTTTCTCTTTTATTCTTTTTAGAACACAACACATGCATTAACTCACGCTGCAACTCACTCTTATAACCCACACTGAACCACAATAGCGCCTCGGCGCACCCTATATTTAATAGCCTCAATATGGCAGTAGCGCCTCGGCGCACACTATGTATATAATGGCCTCAATATGACAGTAGCACCTCGGTGCACACTATGTGTATAATGGCATCAATATGGCAGTAGCACCTCGGTGCACACTATGTATATAATAGCCTCAATATGGCAGTAGCACCTCGGTGCACACTAACACGCAAACCATGCATAATAAGTGTATTACTAGATTGACCTTCCAAGCTATTCTTGTTATTTATGAAGGTTCATTTAGATAACTTCTTTAGCCTTGGCTTACTAGGTGTTGGACTCAACATACCAAACACATATAAATGGGGATTTGACGTTCTAACTTTCCTTGTATACTTTCTAAAGCTTGATTAGAGATCACAATACAAAGAAGAAACTTGACAAAAGGATAACTTAAATTTCGTGCAAAAAGAATCAGATTTTTATAAGAAGGCGACTTGAATCACCATAATGTATAAATTAGTTCCTTAAGACTTGTTGAGTTACCAAATCAGCTCTCTTACAACAAAATACTCAAATTCCTTCTTTCGGAGATTTAGAGTTCTATTTCTAGATTCATGCCGATAAGGAATAAAGAAGACTTAACATACCTCGTTCCTTTCGAAGATTGCGGTTACCACAACTTGGACTTTCCCTTATTAAGTTAATCTACAACACAAGGGTATAATGAAGCTAATATTAGCTCTTAAACCTGCTGCAACATTCCCAAAACAGTAGCTAAACATTTCCCGGGCAGATTTACGTATTTTGCATTAATTAAAGTGTATCGTCACACCTTTCTCCCCTATCCAATACACATCTCACACACACCAACCTACTGCCTCCAATAATACAAAACACATCAAACATCCCCTACACAACTCACCATGCCGAAATACAATAGCAACACATTGAACCCACGGCTTCCGATCGCCGTCCCGTGAGTTCTTAACAACAATTCAACAACAATTGTCCATCCGAACTTCAATCCAAAAATATTATTATGGGCAGAGTACTTACCACACTTGAAGGTGTGTTTTTTATCCTCTTTTTATTGATGCTTTAAAAGCTTAAGTACCCCCTACACATACACCAACAAGAGAAGAAGAAATTTCTTAATTGTTACACAATTTCTATGTGTTAAATCATAAGAAAGGGGCTGCCATAGTTCATGTCTTTCTTACCATAGGATATCCTAGCTATATGTAGTATATTAATACCAAGATAACAAGTTGATTAACTCACCTTAAGCTTGAATTAATCTTGGTCTTCTTAGAACCCTAAAGGGAGAGAAGGGCTGCCAAAAGGAAATGAGATAAGAGAGAAATTTCCAGCTTTTTGTGATCAACATTGATCAGCAAATGGCCTGTATAAAGGGACCTTTTTGGCCGACTTTTTTTGAGTATATTTGGGCCAAAATGGGTCAAGAAACTTGGGCCAAAATTACCCTTTGCTTGGGCCTCAAAAGGGTTAAGTTTTGGGGCTGATTTTGGGCTTCTCTTGGGTCAAAATGTGGTCAATATTGGTGGCTCCCTTTTGTAGTTGTTTGGGCCAGATTTGGTTGTGCTTTGATGGGCCAACTTTAAGCTTCATTTGGGCTACCATTAGGTCTAATAATCCATGGTGTTGCTGCCCGTAATCGGCCCTCGGAACTTAGTTCGTTAGCGTAGGTAGGTGATGCACCTACTTGTCACCTAAGAGCTTAGATAAGTCGAGCAAGTACCTCACTTGTTTTATCTCATTTTCAAAACCCTCCTCCTTATAACTTAACTTAACACTTATATACATTTGACCATTTCAAATTCTAGGCCAAAGTACCCCTTCACAATCTCGAGCTCAAATACCTTCGTCGATATTTACTTAGTCACATAAGTTTTGAAAGGTACGGGGTGTTATATCCTTCCCCCCTTAGAATCATTCGTCCTCGAATGAGGGTAATGCATATAGAGCTCTAGTCCCTTAGGATTTTTTGAAATTTCGACAGAGTTTCCTTTATAATTGGGACTATCCAAAAACCTGAAACTCAGCAAAAGTCCAGCACGATGCCTCACAGGGCGATACAACTATATATAATTAAATGTAATCATTTTCACATGTTCAAACCTGATCATATTTGCATAGTAGGAAGAGTATCAAGAATATAAGAATATGACTTACCTCTGTACTATCTTCAAGTCATAAATAACTGGGGATGTTTTTTCCTCATTTCTTCCTCGGCTTCCCACGTCATTTCCTCAATATTATTATTTCTCCACAACACCTTTACTGAGGCTACTTCTTTGGTTCTGAGCTTCCTAACTTGACGATCTAGGATAGAAATTGGTACTTCCTTATAGGATAAGTCTTTAGAAAGTTGAACATCTTTAATAGGCATAATACGTGAAGGATCTCCTATGCACCTTCGTAGCATCGATACATGAAATACAGGATGGACTGTCTCCAATTCTGTGGGTAAATCTAGCTCATATGCCACTTTTCCTACCTTTCGAATGATCCTGTATGGTCCAATATATCTTGGACTAAGCTTTCCCTTTTTACCAAATCGCATAACGCCTTTCATGGGCGAAACCTTTAGGAAA